>MJUU01059228.1:3512-22842 GCA_002080025.1 Modiolus philippinarum | reverse complement strand
TTTTTTTTTTGTATAGTTCCCTTGCAAATTGTTGCATGTAATTATAATTTTCAGCCATTGTAGGTGTTTCCTGTTATCAATTTTTTTAACATTCAGAACGGGTTGAAGATAGAAAACAAATTTTAAAAGAAAAAAATATATATACTTTCATTCACACACTTTTGTGCTTAATACTTCCAAACTTCAAATCTTGGCTCGGAAAATACGAATATTTCATATTTATGCCAAAGCAAATATGTTCCTTGTTCCTAGAAGACTGGAAGGCCTTACAGTTTGGACAAGAGTTTTTAGCCTTATCACCTTGACCTTGGCATATAAGTATCTTGTAAAATTTTACAACAAATGTGAAATTATATTTTCTTTTATTTCGCCAATGTTTATGCATTAACATTCGTCGTTGTTTAATTCACAAATTAATAGTGATTTTGTTTTAGTAGTAACAAATTAAGCTATACCTAATATCTGTTTTTTCCGTAATTGAATTCTCATTTGATTTTTTTATGTTGACTTTTTGTAATCATCACTTCCCTTGCTCCTAAGGTATTCTATTGCCGTTGTTTCATGTAACTAAATGCCGAAATTACTGTGAATTTACTTTCTGCATATGCGCATTCCGACAACTTAACAGTTAAGTGTCGGTGACAAGTCTTGCTATCCTGAATGTCTGTGATATACAATTTTGCTCGTTGTTTATAAAAAAAATCTCGTTTTAATAGTAAGTGTTGGTAGGACGACGTCTGGCTTTACCAAATATACGTGTTTTAAAAACATGTTTGTTTAAGGTAGCTCGAGCCTAATAAAAATATCAGATTTTTTTTTATCTTAATATATTTTGTAGTTCTTATTTCATTTGTTCAAAAACTAAAATAAAAATGATGTGTCACCGATCGTCTTTTCCCGTTATTAGGTTTTGAAAATCAGGCCAAATTTAGTATTTTTCAGCAATATTTACTAAGAATATATAGGGAACTGTGATACCATGCTTATTGTTAAGCTTTCATATGAAATAAATGTCAGATGGTTTTTTTTTAAATTTTTTGACATTTTCGCTATATGTTGAGCTTAAAAAATCTATCTGTCATCATTTGATTACGAGATATATTTTATATAATTTACGAAATAGACAATATCCAAGGGAAAAGGGAGCTAATTCGCGGGAAAGGGTATGTCAATCTATTATGACGTCACAATGAAAAGGCCAAATAAGGAATATTCAAGTCAATACCGCATCCGACCTATGTTTCGCAAATGCGCCATGTATTAGTGTCGATCTACCTTAATTCTCATGTTTACAGTAAGAGTCGATGCCAAGTTTCTCTGTGGTCGTTGTCCAATGCTCATGTAAATAATAGTTGCTGGTATCAGGTCAGACTATCTTAAATGTTTTTTTATGTCTCATAAGTGTTTCGTATTACTTTGTGAAGTAAAATAACCGAGTCCTATCCCAGTACTGACAAACTCAGAAGTATTGTTCCATAATGACAAGCATTTGTATTGCACACTTGAGTAGTGTTGATTTTATACTGCTCTTTTCATTTGTTGAGAGCTTATCTTCTGTATTTCCAATATTATTATGTTGTCTGAATGATATTTTAAGTGTTATTGTGATTCTGACCTGTGATTGTACATTTCGGTCATTGTTAATTTTTCCGGTTGTCTTTGTCATTATTTAATTGTTTCGATCCCTATTTTAATAAGCCATGGGTCTCATCAGTGGTCAGCCGCTTTTGTTATTTTTACAACCACTGTCATCCATTGCCTTACAAAAATACTAAAATAAGACAATCACAACACTTAATTAACCACAGTTCACTTGCTGAGTCAAAAGTACTAAAATTTGGCATAATAATAACATGTGAGCACAACAAAGGTGATCAGATAAATAACTTGATATTACAAAAAAATTAAAATGTCCAAATTTGAAAGTGTGATAGTTCATCAATTTGAGACATTCTCTCAATCACAAGTAAACCATAACTGAAATGTAAATGGTGCATACATCTCTCGCATGGGGAATCTCTTTAAGGACTCTACATCGGTGGAGCGACAACTCCATTCTAAAATAAGCAAAAAGAGATATTGAATAAATGCACATGAGACAAAATCTCTTCAAATACATCGTAAAACAAAGCAATGAAACAACGCATTTATTGTTGTTCCTCATCTTGAAATCATTATAAGACCTTTAACGATGAGCATTGCTTACACCTCATAGAAAGTTGAAGACGGCCCTTAGCACCAATTTGAGCGGGATTCATTGCTAATTGTCGAGCAACGCTACAACCATACCTTATTACGGTTTTATCGAGATAAAAACTCTTGTGCAGGTGTTCAACCTTCAGCTGAATGTTTGTGTTTTGTGTAATAAAATAACTGTCTCGGTAACGTTCTGTATTTAAGAGCATTTTTGTGCATTGATATTTCATCTTAATTGAGTATTTGTTTGATTTGAGCTTTTTACCAAAAATTGATAAAATGCAGGAAACGTTTAAGTATTTTTTCTTCATTGTGACTAACCAATGCATCTATTATGTTGATTTCCTGTGATATTTGCAATGGTTTTACCGGACCCCTTTATTAGGAAAAGCCATGAAATAGGCGATTGAGGTAAAGTTTAGATCTTGTTGGTCCAGTATTACTTAACTATATCTCCGATTGTCACGTCTTTCATGCATGGTTCATCTATATCTAAAGAGACATTCCCTTCTTTTTTTCTATAAGTTGTCGAAAATGCTCATCTGCTAAAATGTACTGCAGTTTTGGTATCTTGTTATTCTCTTGACGTGCCCAGATAAATTTATGGCTTAGGTGGGGCGAAAGACAAGTGTGTCAAGGTGTATTGAAGATATTTAAAATGAATTTCCCCAGTAGCAAGCGATACTCATTAAGAGAGTATGAGTGTCAGATTTTCGAAGCATTCGATATCCTCAGGTTTTATCCACTAAAACAGGTTTATTTTTTTGCGCATGGATCATATTTTCTTGGTCATATGTCACTTTAACCTGCATAAAATAGACAATATGCAAAATTTTACCAATTTCCAATTAAATTTTCATATATTTTAAGGCATATACACAGCTAATGGAAAATGAATAAAAACTCTAAAGAGAACTGTTTCCCGCCCAAAATTTTGATGTCTTATACTAGTATCTCAAAAATCCTTACATGGATTTTCAATTTTTTTGCTCATGTTGATCTATGAGCAAATTTAAAGTTCTTTAAAACAAAAGGTCAGAATTTTAATTCTAATTACAAAGTTTCTGACACTGGTACTCCCTTAAGTGTAAGCAGAAATCCTTTACGTGCATATGATACTGATTTAGTACCGTTATCCAAGCGCACCGTAAAAAAAGAATACTTGAAACAATTTTGATTCAACCACAAAGAAGAAACGACTCGTAAATATATTTAGTTTGCGAGTCTTTAGCAGTGTTATTGCTGCGAGCGTCTGCATTTAAGATTTTTTGAGAGAACAGACCTATCTATAGAAGAACTGGTGTGATGTTGTGTTCCTGTGTGATCACAATTCATCCTATGTCCATTTTGTTAGTAAAGTAAAGATTAACCAGAAGGAAATTACAAAATATCTAAGTAACTGTTAATTTTAGCCTCTGCATATGACCATTTCGACAACTTACGTCCCTTTAGTGCAGATCAAATCAAAGCATTTGGAAGACCATAAAACGAAATATGTGTTGTTGCTAATAGAGAACATATAACCTATATGATCTACATGAAAATCCAAAGTGAGCCTTGAACACAGCTATTGACGACAGAGATACTCCTTAGTTTAAAAAATTCAAGTTTTTAAATCTGATAATGCAAGTTTCCAAATAAAATCGGGTTTCGGGTCAGCACCTAAGTACCGACTACTGGTGAATACCCCCGGGGCGAACAGTCCATCATCAGGGACATCGGCCCAGTGGTAATAAATAATGAAATACCGAAGCTGCTGTAAAATCTTCTGTGTTTTGCCATTTCTACAACTTGTCTCCACAGTGCAGATTAAATCAAAACATTTGGAAGACCTTAACCGAAATATATGTAAAAGCTAATAGAGAACTAATAACTTATATATGTCTTAAACGAAAAGCCAAATGAGCCCAGGACACAGCTATGCGGAGGTACTCCCTAGTTCAAAAAGATCAAGTTCTTAAATTTCGATATATATTGCAATTTTCCAAATACATTCTGGTTTGGGGTCAGCACCTAAGTACTGACTACTGAGTTGGTGAATACCCTCGGGACGAACAGTCCACCAGCATAGGCATCAGCCCAGTGGTAATAAATAATACAAAAGTTACTGTTAATTTATCTCCTGTATATGGCCATTTCGACAACTTTTGTCTACAGTGCAGATCAAATCAAAAATTTTAAAGACCATAACCGAAATATATGTAAACTGAAAGAGAGAAATACCAATTAACGCTCTTGTATTTTAATAAAAATAAATACATTTATATATACAAAGTCAACGATTATTTAATGACACAACAAATATAATAAATAAAAATAAAAACAAACAACAAGTTGTAATTATGCATGAAAATAGAAATCCATTTATCAATTACTGCTACAAAAATTGTATGTTTACACCAAAAACTATTTTGTTGTCAGACTGATTAAATTACACTAGATCCTTTAAATAAGTACTAAATGATGTGAAAAACAAAGAAAAAAATTTACGCGTTCACCATAGTCAAATCATGATAATAATGAGAATAATAATAATGATGATAATGATTGGTTATAAAGCTGAAAGACCTTGGTAACAATTCCTGTATGTATAAAACAAATTGTTTGATGAAATAAGTATTATGACGCAAAACGAAAAACATGGATATTAAGTAATTTATAGTGGTAATAAGTGTTTAAAATATTGTGTAATAAAAATATTAGTAACAATAATGTATAAAATAATGTAATAAAATAGTATATGAAAGACCATGGTATTTTTTTTTATATAAATCATTACTTTTTAAAATGAAAAAAATGGTGAGAAATATAAATACAAATTCATTTTAAAAGCTGCACTCAAAATTTCTATAAATTTGCACTGTCTATTTTTTTCTCGTTTAATTCGTATTTCGGGTTCAGTCATTATGTTACGATTGATAAGTTCCTTTAAATATGATACTTGAAATAAACCAACAAACAAAAGGTAAAAAACAAACAAATATAATTAAAAAAATTCTACAAAAGTCTACAAAAGTACCCGAAAGTCTACTAAAACATAACAGATAAAAAGTCTGAAATCTCAATGAAACGATTTACACTGAACTTCAAATGATGTCTGCCGACAAATACACTTGTGTTTGTTCCATTGCCATTTTCTGTAATTTTTACGTGCATTTAACCATGGATCGCTATCGTACTCCTCAGACAATGAGTCAACGTCTTTAGCGGCTACCAAACTCTTTAAAAGACCAACAAATTGTTGCCATTCACTTTCAGATTCGAAGTACTTTTTCAGAATTGGATGTTTTGCTTCATAAAGCCGTTTAGCTCGTCCAAGTAATGGCTCGTTTCCTTCATCTTTCATCTTTACGACATCTTCCAGGCGGGTTATAATGTCTTCAACTCTCTTTTTATCGACGCTTAGAAGAGCGGAAAACAGTTCTTCTCTTGAACAATTCTGATCTTTTGAGATTGATCCTTCATAGAACATGGTATCTAATCTTGCCAATAATTTAACACCTCGGCCTCGGAACGAGTCAGCAGCCTCATTTCGACTTTCCATTATTCTTGGGATGTTTTCTTCGGTGTATGGGCCATGCATACCTGTTTCGCTGTCCATAAACCTTAACACTTGTGCTCCGCCTATACCAATACCATCAACACCAGCATAAACGGCATATTTTATCTCATTGAACTTGAAACCTGCCGAGAAATAAGTGACAAGGCCACGGAGGTGAGCTTCGTGTACGATAGTCAAAGCCTCCTCAAACGATAGCTGGTACATGATGCATTTTGACGGATAGGTGTCACTTGCACCATCCCAGGTTATTTTATCAAATCCACCAATGACGGTGATTTCTATAGCTCTGGTAGCAATTTCCATTCTTTGTTCCAAGTTTACGGGATTTTCTTGGTCATAGTCGTCTTGAATGACCTGATTCAGATTCCAAGCTGCTGACAAAATCTGCTTGTTTTTACGTTGTACTTGACCTCTAAGAGCATGCATGTATCTGACAGCTTGTGATGTTGTTAAACCTTCCATGGAGACCTTGCACTCAGCTGCTCCTTGGTAAAATGCAGCAGTTGCAGATGCAGCTGTTATATTAACTAGCTTTAAAAAGTCATCACTGAAGTCGCCAGAATCCTTGACACATCTTCCCACAAAATATGTTGTAGGTGCATTTGGTCCAACATGTAAGCGCACTCTTGCGAAATCGAAAATTGAAGGAATGCGATAAGATTCGATCTTTTGTCTAGGAAGGTTGCGAGGACGCTCTAAATGTTCAACATGCACAATAGCTCCTTTCATCCAGTCGGTAAATCGAGTTGTACCAAGGACATGACCGTCTCCAGGGTCGGTTAGAGACATGTATGTTTGTGTATATGGACGAAATCCCGGTGTTCCAAGGCAGCGAGCCGTCGTATGTTTACCTTGACAACCATGGGCAATGTTGTAATATGCTAACTGAAAGACCAAATACTCTACTGGTGATGGTTGCCTCTTTTCGTTACGGAGGTTTTGTGCTAAACCACAGATAGCAGGTAAAAAGTCAGACGACAATTGCTCTCGGTCCCAGTGGATGTGAAGTTTGTTCGTTTCATCATCAACTGTTGCTTCAAACAGAACATCATCACCTGAATAATTGGGGACAACTCCTACAAACAACTCATTCTCGACCTGCCATCTCTTAATAACATCCCATGCCATTTCACCAATAATTTCCAACTGATCAACGATTTCCTTTACTCGTCTGCTGTCAATGATTTTCGTGCAGATATTTTCAAATTTTTCTTTCCAATCGTCCTTGTCAGTAAATATTCTGCCTAATCTTAGCGAGACCATTTCTTTTGCGCATCTCATATCAACAGCGCGTCTTGTTGGTAATTCTTGGTCTGATTTGAATGATTTCTGTAAACTCTCCACTTTGACCTTAACATTGTATAGATTAAGAAGAACATCTTGCATGAACGACAGGGAGACGTGTCGAAGTTTTCCAATTCCAACTGTGCACATATCTTTACTCTGAAAAAAAAGGATAGATAAAATCATTTAATTAATTATACGATCGTATTTGAAAAATATACTTAGTCGATTAACAAGGAACAATGTGTCACTAAAATGCGCGTATCATCGCCCACTGTGTCATGAACATTTTAACTTTTGAATCACACTTTTTTTAATATTGTGTTTCATATTTTCTTAAACAAAGAGGTTGTGTTTATCGACCTTTTCATAATTTGAATTTAAAAAAAAAAGAATATTTGCATTAAATTTTTAAAGTTAAATAACACTCTGGAAAACTAAGTATCATCTCTTGTGGATACAACAAAGATGTATGGCCACTCTCCCCTAAATTTATTTCCTTCAGCTTACCGATTTTGCAAATCATTCCAATCTTCTCCTTGGAAAACTGTTTGGACAGGTCATCTATTATATACACTAGCATTATTATAAGTTCAAATGCATTTTCCATATCTTTTGATAGCAGATTCAGTCACTGAACTTTTCACTTGAAAGCAATTTTGAAAGATTTTCACTTTTTTTAGGTTTTAGTTTTGCGCTCTCAACAAAAAATTGGTTTTGGTTCTCTGTGTTTTCAATAGTTTCACCTTCCCAAATACTGTTAAATGGCTCAAATTGACACTAAAGGCTATCTACAGCAATATTCGACTGCCAACATGTCTGAAAACATACAAACATACAACGGTGGCATATGTTGATTTTAACTCTGGGAACTACATATACCAAAGACCTCCTAAGTGAGAACCGAACTGTCAATCCAAAACGAATAATCAAAGGACAATGGCAACATCGGAAACAATAAGGAAACAGAAAAACAACATGAGTACGGCACATAAAAGAAAAAAACACACACACACACGCACAAAGATGAAACAAAACGGACCCAATAAAAAACCATGAGTGAGACCATGTGCTCCTGTAGAGAACGTATCTACTGCTTCTTATAAGACACCCGTCGTGTTGAACATGTCAAATCCGGTGTTGTCATCTGGGAAACAGATATCCCATCGCGGTCCACAAGATGGTGATGTTGACCGTAAAACCTCTGGCAAAATTTCGCTGTCAGTTCTTAAACATTTAATAGTTCATGGTCTTCCAAACGTTTAGATTTTATCGGCACTGAAGAGACATAAGTTGTCGAAATGCGCATATGCAGAAAATAAATTCACAGTGACGTCGGTATTAAGTAATTTGAGCATATTTTGAAAATTGCCTAACATAGGAAAAAATGTCATGCCTAAATGGCCATACTTCTTTGATTTTCATCAAAATCCGTTCGTCAATCTACTTGTTTTTAAACACAATCAAAGTACGGAGGTACTGAGTCAATTAACGTCGACTGATATTCATGAGCAAATTACTAAGACAAAAGTGTGTTTGTCTTTAGTTTGGAGGCTATGGTTATCAGAATTACAAATGTGATTTATTACTCTGTATAAATATTGAATTCATAAATGAAATCATCTTTTTTTAAAAAAAAACTCTGGAACCATATTAAAAACATGTCACGCAACTTCATCGATGTGTTGGTCTCCAAATCGTAGTCACGAATTTTTTATTTTTGGCTCCACACCTAGCCCTCCGGATGGTCACTCGTATACTTTATTGATAGAGTTGCTGCTGGTGTTCCAAGACCCCTACAAACATGACCTTAAATTATTGTGCTTATGATGTCAAAAATCCATACCTATTCATTTGTTTTCCACTGTCAAAAGGTTACCCTTTTCCATCGGCTAATTTGAAATGATCGGATATGATGTACAGTTGAATGCTAGGCAATTTAGATCAGTTTCCTTTCTCAAATCTTATAATGATTACATAATAAACATATTGCCTTTGATAACTGACACCCCGGGGGGTAACTTGATATTTTTTTCTGGTAGGGATGTGCCAAAATGATTTCAGAAACATACCCCGAATTTATATACTGATATTACTTAAAACATACCACAAATATATATAATAAATCTAAATGTGGGACCTGTGTACTATTGATTTTAACATGTCTTATCAAAACATCAAAGAAACAAGGCATTAAATGCATGGAAAATTACATTTTTAAAGAAAATAATGTGCAAAAATTATGTTCCCTCTTTAATCATTGCCCATTTTTTACCCCTTTTCCTTTTTTGATACCCAAATTCATATACATTATTTTTTTCTATATGCGAATTTATATATAAATGGCTTAAGATACACACTTAAACTCATATATTTCAAGCTAAAAACCATACCCGAATTTTTGGCACATCCCCGTATACCAAAACATAGGAAGTTACCCCCGGGGACTGACATATATTTGTACACGACCAGCAGCTGTGTAAAATGTTAGGGTCTTATCATATAATTAGTTACATAATTATAGTTGACCTTAGCATATATTTATTATCATTTTATATACCAATTTTACTGTACCCCGTTGTTAGATGTTTTGTAATTACTCTCCTTGTTGACAATATATAACCCTTTTCATCATTTTAATGAAATCACAATTTGTTAAAAACAAATAATAAAATACCGACAAGTCACCAATGAACGATTGCCTTGCAAATAAGATAGATTCGGTAATATCATTTTGATAGTACATATGTATTTATTGATGAAATCCATTGATCATTACTTAACCATTTTGACCCATCTATCTAAGAGGCTGATTCTTCATAAATATGTCTTATCGGTGAATTATATTGCGAATGAATTTCATATAAAGCGTAAGAAATGCGCAATGAGGTTTTCTCCTTTTTATGTGACTTCTAAGTCAATTTCGAGCTGCGCGCACAGCTCGTTAATTGACAAAAATGTATTTAGAAATGCGCAATGAGGTTTTCTCATTTTTATGCGACTTCTAAGTCAATCTCGCGCTGCGCGCGCAGCTCGTTAATTGACAAAAATGTATTTATGATTGGTGACACTTTTAAAGGGTACTTGATATGGCTGACATAGCTAGGAACGTGTTGTGAATATTTGTTGTAATGTATTGGTCAAATTAGGACTTTCGATGCTGGTAAATAGGAAAAATTAGATTCCTGACATACTGTAACAAGGACATTTACGTCCTTGGTTGAAAACAAAATGTATCTCCTAAAAATCAACTAATTTGTTATCTTGAACTGTATCTATTACTTTCCCCACAAAACCAACTGTCTTACTATAATTAAAGTGACGAAACATAGTTCACCTGGACCGCAAAGAATTGGTACAATTGCTCAACAGTTTTTAAATTAACTATAGTTGTCCCCCCCCTAGATGTCAAGAACTTTCTAAGTGGCAACAATGAATTAGAAATTCCCGTATTGAACACTTTAAAACACATTTTCCTATTTTACCCGTTTCCGGAACGTACACAGGTTTGAGGAGTGCAAAAGATTTTTTGGAGATGAGGTGTAAATATTTTCTTTTATCAACCTTAATTCCAAAAATATATTCTTTTTTTTAAGTTTAATTATTATCATTTAGCACGCAAAAGCTATTTTTTGACATTGCTTTTTTTTTACATTTTCCACCATTTAAGGTATCTTTTTAATAACAAAATATCGAAGTTACTATTAATTTAGTTTCTGTTTATAACCATTTCCACAACTTATTTCTCCTAATCCAGATCAAATCAAAATATTTGGCATGCCGTTTTCACATAAATAAAATGTGAAGACGGAAGATAAAATAACCTAAAAAGATATATTCGAGAAAAATAATTAAAAATATAAGTATCAAAATGAAAATAATAATAATTTTGAGGCTTCATTCCTTGTATGGCACTCGGTAGATGTTCTTGGTACTGAATTTGGCTTCCTATTTTGATATTTTCGGCAATGAGTACTTCTTTTTGGACTACTTTTGGATTATGGCTTTCCATTTTATTTGATTTTAATGCTGCTGATGAGAGATTAATCCTTGAAACACGTGTACAGTATAACAAACTTTACTGTTTTTATTCAAAAGAAGGTTGGAATAAAATAAGCTCATTGGATTTTTCCCAATATCCAACTGATAGTCTCTTAAAAAAACAACAACAAAAAACCAACACCAAAAAAAAAAAGCAAAGACTAAACAAATCAAAATAAAATTAAAGAATAAATACATGAAGAAATAAATAAGGAAAGGAAAAGAAAATCAAAATACTGTTTTGGCTGCAATTTAAGTTGGTTTCTTGGCATCAGTTATTTGAATTTAATGCCCAAACTTATTTAAGTGTTGAATTTTTTTTGTCAAAGACCTTGGTATCATATAAAAATATATATATCAATATAAAGCCTTACCATTGTATCTTGGTAGCTGAACAGTCTAAGCCAAAGGTTGATTTTCTGTAGGTTTTAAGTACTTTGCTACTTCAGCTCAGTTGGTGCTATGCTAACCTGGGTAGCAAAAGCGGTTGCTTATATACCTCAACGATGTCCGGAATGGATTTACCTAGAATCCGGTGTCGCCGGATCTGCTGTCCACTTCGCAGGTAAAAACCGTAAAACATCCTTGTTTAAAATTTGTGAATTTTTAGTTATTGATTTTTACAAGCGGCAGCCGAAAAGGTTATAGCAAGTACACTAAAGGTGTATCCTTGATTTTCATTTGATGGGCTTTGTTGTATTTAACATCTCTATTGATAATGTAAATACCGATACAGGATCTTAACTAAAATCTTAACAATGTGTCGCCCTAATGTGAATTACAGTCTGCACGTACTTGTATAACATAATCGGCCGAAAAAAAAAGTGCAACATAAAGTATACCTTTAAAATAAAAGTCGCTGTATTTTCAGACGGGTCAGCTTTTCCTACAGAAGTGATATGACTATCCGTTATCATTTCTAACGGAATTTGTTTTTGTCATTATTTCTTTAAATTTTAATTGTAACCATTTGATCTTCGAGAGGAGGGGTTGGGGTTGGGCAAAGGTTTTTCAGAAAAAATGTTCATTTATTAATTTTGAAAAAGAAAACAGCATAATATAATGCAGGATTTTCATCATTCAAAGTATTTGTTAAATATTAAAAAAAGTGCGAAGTTGATTGATAATATTTTGACTAGTTATACTTCCAAAAAGCATGTTTTATGATAGCTGGTGCCCAGAAACAAGAGTCACATATAATGTTTCCTGTAAATCAAAAATATAAACTGGATGGTTTTGTTATCTGTTTGCGATTGTTGGTTTTAATACAAAAATACCCAAATTGCATTATAAACAAAAAAAAATGATTGTTTTGTTGTACACGTGTTTCTAGGGGTAAAGTGTTTCTAGGGGTAACGTGTTTCTAGGGGTAACGTGTTTCTAGGGGGTAACCTCTCAACAGCAGCATAAGAATCTAATTATACGGAAAGCAGTAAAAACAAAACATAATGTTTCTTGTAGAAACAAGATGAATTGAATCGATGGAGAATGAGAGTGAGCTTTAACGTAAAAGTATTCAAAACATCAGATAAAATTTCAAATGTTTATAGATCAGCTTAAACAATAAAGCAAAAGAAGATCTGAAAAATATGAACTTTTTTGTGGTAAAGGGTTATCTTGATTTTTTTCTGTTGTATAAATAACAAAATACCGATGTTGCTGTAATTGATTTTTTTTTATTTCATATCATGAGTTTTATCTTGTTTAAACAATAGAACATAAACATATACGCAGTTTAAAAATTCAAAATTAAGTGAAAATTTAGAAATATTCTAATTGGCCGAGATGATTTTTGTAACATTAAATTCTAATTTCATCAGCTCATTATCTAAGACAGTAAAATATTTTGGAAACTATTTTAGGAGTGAAATACCCTGATTATTGGTTGGATTAAGAATAGAATAATAAAGTGATTTCCTGTGGATATAATTTAACGTGATCAAATCAAATTTGACATCTAAGATCTGTCCAGGATACTTATGATAATAAAATTCAACCGACCGAGAAAAAAAAATTACTAATTTTATCAAAACCACATAATATCATTTTTGCTTTGGACCATACTAAAACGCAAATTTTTCAAAACTTTTATATTCTTGATAAAACTCATGTTTTATTTTCTTATTACCAAATGCAAAATTAATTCACTAACTTTTTAAATATGTGTTTCTCTGGGGAAAAATATTAAATTGGTACCTTTATATAAAAAAAAACAAATAATTTATATATTTTAAAGATTAAATCCTGAATTAAACATAAGGTAGAGGACGTACATTTGCTCCGATTTTATAGATGTCTATTTTTTCATTTACGCCGATTTCATTTTTTCATGTGCGCCGATTTTATTTTTCTTTTGCCCCGGTTTTTTTATAACACAAGTAATTGAGTTACATGCATTATGCATTAAAAGAAGATATTGATTAAATCTTGATGTAGACAGTGTTAAAATACCGAAAGTGCATTAATGCTCCATTCAAAATACGTTTGTGACTCTGTTTACATTTTTTTCAAAGGGGAAAAGTTGAAAATTCAAGATAAACGTATAACCAGTATAAACGTTCCCGCATATTCCGATTTAGTTGTGCCTATTGGAAATTGTTTTGATCACCTCCTCTGAAAATACTTACAGCAATTTATACCAAATTTTACAAGAATGGTGTATAGAAGTTATAGTGCTTTCGTTATGCAACATTTTAAAATTTAACATAGGAATGGAATTTCTTATTTTGATCATTTGATTTGATGCAACTGAGGCGGACGAAACCAAGCCATGACCAAAGCTACCTTCGACAAAATTGATTTAATATTGGCCCTTGTGAGAAATCAAATTTTTATCATCGCTGCACCGAAAATACTGAGGTTATTTGACAAAATATCCTTGTAAGCGCTCTAGAAAATTTATTTCTCATTGGATTTGGATAATATCTACACAGTAGCTTTAGTTCAAGGATACCTCAAGCGAGTTCAAAGATGAGTATTTTTGTAGGAGTTATGCATTGAATAGCTCTCTCTATATATAATAATTTTTTTTTTTATCAATAGTTCCGTAACATACGTCAACAAACACGCTCGCGTTTGCATAAAAGGCAATGTAGTTTGGACAGGACACTATGAAAAAAAATATGTCAACCATCTCTGATAAAACTACCTGAGCAAACTTAACCAGTGTTCTTGAACTTACTATGAGTTAACATATGTGTTATGGTCTCATGTTCATTTACTCCATATCCTTTCGTAAAATATTTAATTCAGGAGTTTGTCTTTTATTGCAGTGTGGAGTTGGTAAAACAATTCCCCGTGGTAGAGATGTATGCTCTTTATTTTTCTTAGATACATGAGATAATATCTCATGTGTACACTTTGTTCAATTACCATTATATAAATTTATGTAAATTCTAAAACCGAAGGATTAACTCCCACCATTGTAGTTTTGTCTTTAGCTATATTTTATATTACTGATTATTCGGATTTCGTTTGGTTATATGCATTTTAACATTTTTTTTGAAATTATGGATTTCCCTTGTTTGGATTCTAGTGCTGCTGATGAGGAATAAATTTCCAAAATGGCCATACAGCTTATTAAAATTATTGCAGTTGGAGTTAAAATATGTGTTATGGTCTCATGTTCATTTACTCCATATCCTTTGGTAAAATATGAGGTATGAGCAAAGCTCATTGTTGAAGGCCTCATGGTAACTTCAAGATGAAGAACAACAATAAAAGCGTTGTTCCTTTGCTTGTTTTCACCATGTTTTTGTAGAGACTTTGTCTCATGTGCATTTACTCCATATCCTTTCATTCACCATTTACATGAATGATATATAGAAGGTGCAGACCAAAGATTGCCCATAAGTTTTGATCTGTCAACAAACATGACCACTTACATGTAGCATTGGGGATGATTTTAGATTTACTACAGTAAAAACTTAATTTGATCATTTCCTCTTAATATCTGAATTTTAAATCATTGGGTTAATTTTTTCATATTTTAATGTCCCTTCTACGAAAGAGGCGGGGTATATAGTGTTCGGGTCAATCCATCCGTTCGTATATTTGTCCGTCCTAAGTATGGTTTACTAACAGGTTTAATTTACTTTCTGTGAAGGGTGTATACTATCATTATGAACTTTATATAAATACACAATAGGGTACGATGAAACAAAAATCATAATAAAAAAATCGCCCATACAACCAAATGAATGCTTCACTGACCACAGAAAAAAGCGAGACAGTATGGGGTTTACCCACATGTTTTTTTTTATTTATTTTTTTTTATTTGACGGATGCGTGCTATTATCATTAAAGTCTATACAAATACTCATTAGGGTAAAGCATTAATATATGTAAAAATTTTCCTTTGCCTAACCTCATTCTATACTGATCAGGAAATATAGCATTGTTCAAAACTCAAAACAGTTGCGAGGCGGAGAACTGTGACCGTTAGACAAATATGCTTGTTTTAAATATAATTCTAAAAGTTAAGGAATATATTGAAAGAGATAACTTTTTTATTGTTCGAAAATATAATTTGTATGGGTTTTAATTCAATAAATCTGTAGTCGGTAGTTTGGAGGTACACGTGTATAAAATGGAATGCACAACTATGTACTCATAAAAGAGAAAAAGGGAGCCTAATGAAATAAAGTTTTTTTCTGAGATGGCCCTTAATTTTTTTTTTTGGGGGGGGAGTAAAGGTTGGTTATTAATACTGCAATCATTTGTTTCTCTTTGTTGCTAAAAATCAGTTTGTGAAATACTTAAGTATATCATATCCTATTCAGATAAACATTTGAAATACTGTCACAAGTCAACATGACTTTGCAGCATTTAATCTTATTCCGTCGTTAAAAAATAAATTCTTCTACCCTTGTCGAGTTCATATAGATAGGTGGTCGATCCGTGACCTGATATGCGGACAAATTCACTTTCCTTGTGTCCATCCTTTAATTTTACAACCAAAATAAATATACAAACAAGGAAGACGATGAATCACAATGAAGTCCGTCATCTCAAATG
This sequence comes from Modiolus philippinarum, assembly GCA_002080025.1. Lineage (NCBI taxonomy): Eukaryota > Metazoa > Mollusca > Bivalvia > Mytilida > Modiolidae > Modiolus > Modiolus philippinarum. Next base: position 6,743 of record MJUU01059228.1, on the reverse strand, counting down.
AACAAAAAAGAGCCTGAGGTTAAATGTCAATGAAACAACATCTTAGTGGCACGGATAGTTGAATGAGTTAATTAGACTTTGCAGTATCAGTTCTTCAAAGTATTCTTTGATTGAAATTGAAAAGGTGCATTCTCAGATGTATATAAAACCTCAGTTTATATATAATGTACATCATGAGCTTAAGGTGTCTCAGTGGTATTATTCCGCCATTTTGGTCTAATAATTGTTAATTTAGGTTTCATTCATTAAGAAATTTAACAAAATATTTATTTCAGATTAAAAGAAATTTCAAATGTATTTAAAATTTATATTCCTAATCATTTTTATAACATTTTTGTTACAAAAACTTGAGCTAAAACACATGAGCTCTAAATCTGTTGCTGGATTTACAAAACACAGAAATTATTCAAGGGAGATAATTTGATAAAATATTTTAACAAAGATATCACTAGGGAAATTAACATTTTGCAGTTTTCCTCTCTTATTTCAACGGTGACCCCTATTTTTTATTTTTTATATGTAAACTACATAATGATAATTAAACACATGCAAAGTATGAAAAAATTCTATAATAGATTTTTCAAACTATCCTCTCATATGATCATTTTCCTTATCATTTCTATGTAAAATCCTAAAATTTAAATTTTCAGATTTTGCTCTTAAATGCACGGTGACCCCCAAATTTTATTTTACATTTTGAACTATAAAACAATTATGTTTCTACACAGAAAATTTCACAAAATTCTATAATAGGAAATTAATACCCTGCAGACACCTTAATTATACTATTTTTTACATAATTGCGGAATTAGAAATTATACTAAGTATTTCACTGTTGAATATTTTTCTCCCTTCCTTTCCATCATCGCTGTCAAGTATAAATTAGAGACGGACAGGCAGATATTGTAGACATTAAAATATCATTAGATCACCATCTTTATTCTTGCAAGCAACGCAGGTTTCTTAATTTCANTAACTGACATGAACTGTAACAATCCGGGACAGTGCATGACAGTAGTCGTAAAGACTGTCATTTACTGTGTGTTACTGTTACAGTACTGGACAGTTAATCACAGTACTTGGGTATTGCTGTTAATGGCTGTCCCCGATTGGCACAGTTCTTGACAGTACTTAATAGATTTTTCACAGTACTACCACAGCAGAGAACAGTGAATGACAGTGAAAAAATCACTGTTCCTGGTATGGACAGTACTTTTTTCTGTTCATAGTGCAATTGACTCGATGAGTGCCTTGTAGCTGTTTACATTGTATGATTGCTTTCCATTAGTCTTTATTTGGGCAACGAATGGCAGTGATCTTAAAAGAACACTTTGCCAGTTAATCATATACTAGTTGACGATCTGGCATGGATGTGTCGTCATTAAATATCAAATGAACTGCAATCAAAACGGGTTCTAAAAGTCGTCTTGAACTTACTAAGTATGAGTAAAAATAATAAAATCATCCTGCCCACAAATAAGCATTTACTTAATATTTCTTTCATAGTTTATGAACACTCATCCCGGATTTTTCGATTACAAAGATTTATGCATTTCAAGGTGTTTTCATTCAGTTTGTGTCTTTAATGAGACTGAACAATAACATTTATTGCTGTTAAATGAATTCAATCATTAATTTTGGTAATCTAGTCCAAAATATTTTGTCATTTAAAAAAACTGACAGAAACAGAAAAATCTCACATCGCGAAATCAATGGATTCTTTTGATGTAAACTGATTTGGTTTTTGTGCAAACAAAAATGTTTTTGAATTTCTGTGTATTTATTTTGTAAAACAAAATCATTTTATCAGTGGGGTAATTACAAAATATAATAGATATAAATTGGAACTTTATGTTATTTCAAACATGTTAAGACACATTTAGTGTAAATACAATGTTTCTTCTATATCATACCCGGTAGTGTTTTTTTTTAAAAAGGCTGAATACTCAGAACGGTATTCTTTCAACCAATCTGCCAGGACCAGTCGTTCCTTTTAATATTCAAATATTATTCTTGCTAGAAAAGATCAAAAGATATGTATAATGTCATAAACAAATATCTCCTAGGGCCACCGGCAGAACCAAATGGGTAGTTATTTTTGTAAAACAGGCCTTATGTCAAAGAAAATACACACAATGGTAATACAGTCAGTACTAAATATAAACGGTTTAAATACAGAAAAAATCATAAAATTTTAGGTACAAAATATTATCTTTAAGGTAAATTTAAAAGATAGTGAACTGTGCACTTTTCGTAATGAACAGCCAGAAAAGAATGAAATCTGTTTTGGGGATGCCATAGAATAGCAGATCTTTGGTAAAAAATAGAAAGATTGGTTTTGGAAATGACACATATTCCATTGCAGCTCAATTTGGAAATTATTATTTTTGTGATGCATGAACAAACTATACTCTACTTTGTCAAAAATGAAATTATCTAATTGACCTTTTTTTCCACGAGCCAAACTAAACGAAGAGCGTGTCAAAATTTTATCTCTGAAAAACTTTTTGAAAGAGAATCTTCTTTCCGAAAGGTAAAAACTTGTCCCTAGAAAAATATAAGGCATATTGGAACCCCTGGACCTCGATTTTTGAATAATAATAAAAATGAATGTGATTACTATGTTTATATATGTGGATATATGTGTATATGGATGTTTTGTATGTATATGTATACAGGCATGTAAACGTATGTGCATGTATGTGTACATTTTTTTAATTATCTATGAGATGGTCATATTTAAATTGTGTGCATTATCTGTGTCTTGTATAAGTACAATTTGAAATGTTATTAAATAATAAATTTGAAAAATAACAAAATTACCAAACAGAATTGTAAAGTGCAAATGTGTAAGAGACAAACAGACAAAGCAGGTGAAAATTCATCGGATACCTATGTCTAATTGATCTAGCTCTTACGTAACGAATGAATTGTGAAACATGCTCTCCTTTAGCAGGAGAAGTTTGAATGTTGCTGTCCATGTTAAGGAAATTAATATTTTTGAAATTAAAATCGTCTCTATTGTCGCAACTTTTAGTACCGGAGTTCCCATATTCGTCAAATTGAGATGTAAGTCCCAAAATGATGTAGACTATGTGGTTTCTGTTGTTTCAATATAATAGTTTTTTTTATTTCAGCATATTTAGACATGTTGGAAGCTAGCATATGGATTTCAAAAACATTATGATGAGGAACCACAACATGACGTTGGTTAGTATGGATCCCTGATAC
>MJUU01059223.1:39677-89961 GCA_002080025.1 Modiolus philippinarum | reverse complement strand
GGGGGGGGGTAGATCTTGACATGCTATTTATTTTCATTTCAACAGAATTTTGATATCTGTGACGGTTTTCGACTTATTTGCAAAAAATTCAATTTACCCCTTTGTTCTATTTTTAGTAACAGCAGCCATGTTGCTTGGTTTTCGGACTAATTGAACACAATTTTGAAACTGTTTAACCTGATGATGATTAAGGTCAAGTGTGGTAACAATTGGGCAAGTGGCTTAAGAGGAGAAGATATTTTAAATTGATGACAAAAGTATCAAATTTCATAAATTTGACCAATAAAGGGCAATTACTCCTATATGGGTAGTCAGATTTTCTTCAAAATTTCAAGGTGGGTAGAATTTGATATGCTTAACATTTTTGCCATTTAAAGTTGACCTCTATCTGTTACAGTTCTTGTGATAAAAAATAAAGAATATCATATTTCGAAATTTTCACGAAAAAAGGGCAATAAGTCTAAGACGGGTTTTCGGATTTTCTTCAAAATTGCAGGGCAGGTAGATCTTGTCATGCTAATCACTTTTACCTTTGTCAGAGTTTTGATATATGTACTGGGTTTTGAGTTTTTGCAAAACACAGCAATTTACCCCATGTCCTATTTTTAGTAACGGCAGCCATGTTGTTTTGTCCTCGGACTAATCGAACACAATTTTGAATCTAGATACCTTTGTGATGATTCAGGCCAAGTTTGGTAAAAATTGGCCTAGCGGTTTCAGAGGAGAAGATTTTTGAAAAAGTTTACGACGGATGGACGACGGACGCCAAGTGATGGCAATAGCTCACATGGCCTTTTAGGCCAGGTGAGCTAAAAGGTATCCGTTAGCTCCGTACCTCATCCAAGATGGCTACCAGCGGGAACATAGTTTTAACATTGGACCCTATGGAAAAGACATTCAAAGATCTTCTCAGAAACTACCAGTCCAATTATAACCAAACTTAGTCACAATGATCCTTAGATAGTCCCTTCCGAAAAAAAAAGGTATCCAGCAGGTCTGTACCTCATCCCAGATGGCTGCCAGCGGGAACATAGTTTTAACATTGGACCCTTAGAAAAGACATTCAAAGATCTTCTCAGAAATTACTAGTCCAATAACTAAGCCACAATGGTCCTTAGATGGTCTCTTCCAAAAAGTATCTGGCAGGTCCGTACCCCATCCAAGATAGCCGCCAGCGGGGAACATAGCTTTGGCGTTGGACCCTATGGAAAATACATTCAAAGATATTCTTCTCAGAAACTACTAGTCCAAATAAACTAAACTAAGGCACAATGGTCCTTAAATGGTCAGATCCAAAAAAGTCATTGACAGGTCCGTACCTAATCCAAAATGACCGCCAGCCGAAACATAGTTTTACATTTGCCCTATTGATTTTAAGGGGAATCCCTGCCCAAATTTCTGAATTTTTATTTGAATTGTGGTCCGAATGTTTTAAATTTAGCAATGTGTATTACCTTGATTAGAAAGGGAACCCCTGCCCGAATTTTTTTAATGATGTTCTGTTTTGAGTTGTAATGGATGTTGGAGCCTCCGGTTGCCATGGAAACCAAACAAGAATACTGTAATTTTAGAAAAAAAGTATTCTGTTAAATTTTATGTTTTGTTTTTCCTATTGGAAATACCTTTTATCTATGTCAGCCATGGTCCAGGTGAGCGATACAGGTTTCTGAGAGCCTGTTGTTTAGATTTTACTAGTATGTCTTTGAAACATGCACGGTAAATGATAGAAGTGGCTTGAGATATTCACAATTAAGACCATACAGTAAGCTGGAGTACTCGTTAAAGGACGAGAATCTAAATAACGCCAAGAAAAGAGCTGTTGTTACTTTAAGTGATTCGGAGTTTAAAGGAGTCGTATGAAAAACTTTTCTAAAATAATGTCAAGTTTTTAGTTTCCATACTTGTCCTTGTTTTCCTTATATGTGGTCAACTTCATTTAGTTCATATTTGTGTTGTAATGTCCATTTCATTCGAAAATCAATAAAGCAAGAATACCTTCAGCTATAACTTGATGCGATTTGGATTTTGATAACTTGCTTGGGTTTTACGATGAGGTTCCGGAAGAAAGGGACTCAAGGTGAGTATTTGTCACTTTCTGTCAATTTTTGTTAAATTCTGCACGAATGTTAACAATTGAAAAAAAGTCGTATTCCCGGAACCCCTTCTGAATCCGCAATGATTTGTACATGCATTTAAAAATTAGCAGTGGAACAAAAATATTCCCATGCATAGGAGAGATATAAAACTTTGTTTACCCCGAGAAATCATATTTCCCTCAGGCGATACCTTCGGGAAATATGATTCGCTAGAGTATACAAATCTTCATATCTCCCTCATGCAAGGGATATAAATGTGTATGATTTTTTTATTACTTGGTACGTTCAGAAATGCTTTCTTCTTTCCTGCACCTAGTATTTTGTGCTTCGAAACCTGTGATACAGACGTGACAGGTTGAGTACACAAATTAGTATCGGATCTACATGAAATACAGCAATTTTTAAATTAAATCTTCTAGTTTGGTATTTTGACTTCCTATTATTTTGGTAAATCGTTCAAATTGATAACTACATAACCTATTATGTATTAAGTTTTATCTACTAAGTTTCACGCAAATGCATTAAGTTTCTGAATTTTGTGAAACCATTTAAAAATCATACGATAACAACATCAACTTAACACACGAAGTTTTGCCTTAACTGGAGAATAATTTTGTTTATTCGCAAGTTTTGCATTATTCGCAAATGTTTTGATTCAATTGGCATAATTGTCGCTTTAATGAGTGAAAGTTGTACAGAACATATTCCATTTAATTTTGAGAAAATCCATTCTCTGTCTCAAACACGAGCTTTTCTGAAAATTGGCTAAAATTTTAGCGTTTGGAATAATGCAAAACTGCAATGACTGTCCAAGTATGGAAAATTCGGACGCAAGATGATGCTACGGATTGCATGAAGAGTTTCTGCTAAAAACGCATTTAATTCGTCTAAAATTGTATCGATAGTCCACTTTTCAAGAATTGCTAAAAATTTAGCTCCCGCAAATTGTTAAAAAAGTTCAGATTTGAGACAAGAAGTACACTTTCTCAAAACTAAGTGGAATATGTTACAGGTCGTTTGGAAATGTTGCGCGTTAATTTGCAAAAGCTCCGTTTTAATGCGCAAATATTAAACTTCGAGTGAATTTGTTAAAGTTATGCTTTTATTCATGAAGTTAATTGTTACTTATATGAAAAGCTTACGTAGAGAACGGTGTGTAATAATTAGTATGTTAAAAATATTCGAGGTTTTCTAGATATTCGTATGTCGTAGTATCTAATCCGGCATATAACAGTACAACACGCCTACATTGGTTTGAATCGGGACACCTTAGTTTTATAACTAACGATTCTTAGTTTGAATGAGGCCAAATCAAAATAAGTCTATGTCTGGCGTTAGTGTTGACAACAGATTATCGGCTATTGTGTATAACCTAACAATTTCATTTTTTTTGTTGAAAATTAAAAATACACTACAACGATTAGATTCCAAATCAGCAATAATGATGCAATACTTTTAGACAGCTCTGATCAAAATTTAATGGTTCAGAGTTGGCACTTACAGGCTTCTGTATCTTTGGTAATTTTATATATCTTATCTTTTGGTGCATGGATATTGACAATTAATTTGAGCTTTAAAATTAACGTGAAAATAATGTTCCAAAATCAATGTGCACATAATATTTTTGACACCAAAATCAAGATGAAGTAGTATCGATGAAAAAAAAAAATTTTGGCTTCTTGTAATTATTGAAAATCTTAGTGAGGGCAACTGCCTGCCACTCACTTATTTCTGGTGAATAAAATTTCAATTTAAGAAATCTATTTCATCTTTCTATTCACTCAAAATAATTTTTGGTCCCTTTTGTCCGATTTATCTAGAGAACGCCACCAGCTAGCAAAAAAATCAGACGCTGACTTGGAATTTGTGATCACTTGATACCCAAGGCAGACATTGTTTCGTCTGGATTGAATAACGTTTATAGCATTTTATTCACATAGAGACAAATTCACAAAACTCCATTAATATAAGAAAGATAACAGGAAACACCTACAATGGCCGTAAACCACAATCACATGCCACAATCCATCAGGGAACCGCACGAGAAAAACAATAAAAAGACAAAAGACAAACATGGACAACGATAGGAACTCGGGATAGCAATAATTGGTACCGGCACTAGCAAGAGCTAGCGGTAGGGTTAAACCGGTTTATGGGTACCCAAACCTCCCCTTTCCCTAATCCCGTTTCCCTATAGTATAATAAAACATACAAATAAACCCCAATACAGGTAGACTACTAACTCCAAGACCACAATCTTGAGAAGGAAAGAAAAAAACAAGACCCTTGGGCAAAGTGATAGGAACAATCTAGCTTTATGTGAATTATTTTGTGTATATCTGTTTATTTTTGGAAAACGGAAAACTGACGTGTTACATTTTATTACATTTTTTTTGTTTACAATTGACTTAACTCATATTCATAGATTTATGATAAAACTTGCTAATAATACTTATTATAATAGTGATTTGAATAGTTGTAAAAATCAATTATACAAACCGAGATTACTTTCAGATACTATAGTCCACATTGCTTTCCTTTTGATTGTTTTACAGATTCTCCTTATACTCTCTGGTATTGAAACGAATCCATGTCCATTAGATGATGACTCAGATTTAAGTAGTTTCATTTCAGACGACACTAGTCTTGATAATTTAAGTTTGAAAGAAATGTTTTCAACATCTATATCATTTTTACATTTAAATGTTCAAAGCATAATCCCCAAAATTGACTTGATAACTGCTGAGTATAGTGACTTTGATATTTTGTCATTTACTGAGACATGGCTCGGACGAGTCTATAGATTTACCTAACTATCATAAGCCTTTCAGAAATGACAGGAAAAGTGACAAAATGGGGGGAGGGGTTATTGTTTATATTCGGGATACTATATATGCAAAAAGAAGAACAGATTTGGAAGCAGCTAATGTTGAAGTAGGATGGGTCGAACTTAAGATTAACAAAAAAATGGTTTTGTATGGTACTTTTTATGTTCCACCACATAGTAATTCAGGAGTTTGGAATAGTATAGACGATTCTATAGAATTAGCTGTAAATGATGTACATTGTGATAACATAATCATAACGGGTGATTTTAATGACAATCAATTGAATAATAACTCTAAAATACAAAATATGTGTATGAAATATAGCTTACAGCAACTTGTTGAAGATCCAACTAATTTTACTGAACATTCGTCATCGTTAATTGATTTGATTATAACCAATAACCCTTTATTTGTACCGTATTCTTGTGTAGGACCCCCACTTATGGATCAAACACGTTACCACTGTCCAATTATTGGATTTATTAACGCTCTAAAACCTGTTCTTAATTCATTTAAACGGAGAGTTTGGATTTATAATAATGGACACTTTGACGAATACCGGCAATTACTAGCGGACACAGATTGGGACATTTTATTTAATACGGACGACATAGATAAAATTGCAAACGATATTTCTGATCGTATAATACATGCGGCTAAATTAATGATACCGAATAGAATTGTAACTATAAGGAAAGCTGATCCGGTTTGGATGACAAACGAGCTCAGAAAATTAATACATAAAAAAATCGAATACATTCGAAAGCTAAGCGTTATAACAGAGTAACCGACTGGAACAAATTTAGAAAAAAACTGTTCATCCCGGTCTTGGTGGAAAACTTGTAATAAGATTTCAGGTATTAAACCTACCCATTCAGGGATCCCCCCTTTTTTGATCAACGATGACCTTATATCAGACGATAAAGATAAAGCTACCCTTTTTAACGATTTTTTCGTTTTACAAACGGAATTAGACGATTCTCACGCAACACTCCCACAACTTGTTGTACCTGATTATTGCCTTTCTGACATATACTTAAATGAAAAGTGAGATTAAAGATGTGTTAAAAATTCTTAACACAAGTAATGCTTCTGGCCCTGACCAAATTAATTCTCGTCTGCTAAAAGAAGTTGCTATTCAAATGAAGGCTCCGCTTTGCAAATTATTCAATTTATCCTTGTCCTCTTCAACTTTTCCGAAAGAATGGAAGAGGCAAATGTAACCCCGGCTTTTAAAAGTAATAATCCAAGTGAAGTGAAAAATGACAGACCTATTTCATTGCTGAGTATTTTGTCGAAGTGCTTGGAAAGTTGCGTATATAAACACGTTCATAATTTTTTATTAGAAAATAACGTTATCACTGCTAACCAGTCTGGTTTTATGAAAGGTGATTCCGCAATCAATCAATTAATTAGTATTTCGAATGACATTGGAAAAGCTTTAGATAGTGAAAAAGAAATACGTGTCGTGTTCTCTGATATCAGCAAAGCTTTCGATCGTGTATGGCATAAACGTCTTCTGTTTAAACTTCAGCAATACGGTATTTCGGGAAATTTACTTAACTGGTTCAAAAGCTATTTATCTGGGAGGTTTCAAAGGGTTGTGTTAAATGGAAGTAATTCTGAGTGGAGATCAATTAACGCTGGAGTTCCACAAGGCTCTATTCTGGGTCCCCTTCCATTTGTCTTATTTATTAATGACATTGTGTCTGACATAGATGCTTGTATAAAGTTGTTCGCTGACGACACAAGTATTTACATTACAGTTGATACTCCAGACAGTGCTGCTGAAATTCTAAACCGGGAACTCGATAAAATTCATCGTTGGTCGAACACATGGCTTGTAAAGTTTAATCCATAAAAAAACTGAAACAATGACCATATCTCGGAAAAATGTTAAACCTGTGCATCCGCCGCTGACCATGAACGATCATCATCTTCAAGAAGTTGCATGTCACAAACATCTTGGTATTCATTTTGCAAATAATGGCTTATGGCATGACCACATTAATCATATAATAAAAAAGGCATATAATAGGGTTAATTTGTTACGAAGATTGAGATTTGTCTTAGATAGATTCACGTTAGAAAAAATGTATTTCTCTTTTGTGCGACCGATTCTTGAGTATGGTGATGTTGTGTGGGATAATCATACTCAAGTTTTGGTTGATAAAATTGAAAATGTTCAAGTAGAGGCCATGGGAATCATAACAGGAGGGACAAAATTAACATCAGTTCAAAAGCTCTATGATGAAACGGGATGGGATAAACTTTCTGATAGAAGAGAAACGCATAGATTGGTTTTATTATATAAAATTATAAATAAACTTACACCTTCATTTCTTTATAACTTGCTACCAAATACAGTTGCCTCCGTGCATGGTCATTTCACATGTCAGGCAAATAATATCTCGGAAATCCGAACAAATACAACTTTTTGCTCAAATTACTTCTTTGTCAATTAGATTATGGAACAAACTTCCGAAAGAAGTGCGAGAAAGTAAATCTTTAAATATATTTAAAAATAAGTTAATTAGTAAAAGTGAATGTCCGAGGTATTTTTACATAGGCACTAGAATGGGACAAATACTACACACCAGATTAAACGAACATTTATTCACGCGGAATTTGGTGGATTCTCCTAATTGTACATGTGGTCAAGTCGAGTCGTCATCTCATTTTTTGCTCTATTGCCCGAAATATTCTCGTTTACGAAATGAAACTATTAGTACAATTGATTGTCATGAACCCATAAAAATAGACCTTTTATTATTTGGATCTGAGGGTTTAAATTTAGAAACAAACAAATATTTTTCTTACAGTTTAAAAGTATATTTTAAAAAGTAAGAGGTTTATAAATACATAACTTGTATTTTTCTCTGCATTTCTTCTTTTTTCTCATGTTTGTGTATTTCTAAATGATTTTATGTATATGTGTTTATCAATATAACCTTTGTGTAGCAGTATATACTTAAGATGTCTGTCAGTTATAATTGGAGACAGATTAGTATAAGTTTTAATAAGCTTGTTTCTGAATACAGTAGTTTATTTGTCTATATGTATATTTAAGTATGTTTATCTGAATAAATATGTTTAAACTAAGACAAAACGTAATTTAGAAAGATGGGTCGAGGAGTGCTCGCCGCTAAACTGCCGGCTAGCTCAAGGAGCCTAGTCTGCTGGTAAAACACTGTCGCACTACGGAATAAAGATCAAACTCAAAACTCCCCGAAGGGTTTGGTAAAGCATTATCATAGGTTTCAGTAGACATCGGCAGTATCAGTGAGAGGCCAGTATACCTGTAATATCTTCAGGTCATTGGATCCCAAAGCCAATTTAACGGAATCCTTAAGAATATCCTGTCAATATCCCCTATTACGTAAAGAATGTAAGTTACGTCCCAGTTTTTCTGGATTTTTTTAATCAGTTTTTGACATTTTTTAACAACATTTCCATAAAATCGGGGGTGAGAAATGCCCTTAGTAATAAGCTGTTTGCGAGTCGCACCATATTTAGAAATCAAATCTTCATATCTTCTATAAAACTTCTTAAAGGTGTTAATCAATTAATGAAATCTGTAACCTTGTTGTAAAAGTTTGGATGTGATAGCAAGGTTACGCTCATTAAAGTCGTCAAGAGTAGAACAGACGCGTGCGAATCGTACTAGTTGTGATATATACACCCTGTATGATGGAGCTACAGGAACGTCGCCATCAAGAAAAGGGAAATTAGTAATTGTGAAATCAAAATCATCCCTTTTATCATAAATTTTAGTTTTAATTTTGCCAGAGTCAATGATGATAGTAAGATCAAGAAACGGGCAGTGTTTAGAATCATCGTTTGCTTTATTAAGTTTCAGTTCTTGCGGGTATATGAGGTCGACATAGTCTAAAAACTGGGGATTGTCAATAGTAAGGATATCGTCGATGTACCTGCTGTTATCGTTGAAAATTGAAATAAGCTGATCACTGTTTTGTACGGTTCCATTCTGTAGTTTTTTCATAAAGTCCCGTTCGTAACAGAACAGAAAAAGATCTGCAATGAGAGGTGTACAGTTTGTACCCATGGGAATTCCAATGACCTGTCGATAAACGATGTTGCCAAAACGAACAAAAATATTGTCCAGCAAAAAATTCAGTGCCTTAATCATGTCATCACAAGTCCAGGAACTATGATTATTGTAAATGATATTAGAAAAGAATCCTTGCTTTTTATTACAACAAATGAACTGTAGACCAGAAAATTTGAAAGACCATTTAATAAGTTGTCCCAATTTTGATTTAATCAATTTATGTGGAAGGGTTGTATAAAGTGTAGAAAAATCATAACTGTCAATAGACGAAACTGGTCTTTTTATGGATTGTAATTTATCTAAAACTTTAATGGAACTTTTTACACTCCAAAAGTAATTTGCACCAGAGTTTTGATAGGTTTTTTCACAGTTTTTGATAACTAACTCTTTAATACAGGTGAACGCACTGGTTAAATGGATGGATAAATTAGTGATAGAACAGTTACTCGATGCCGAAATAAAACGAAGTTTGTAGGGATTTTTGTGAAGCTTAGGAACCCAGTACATAGTAGGCAAGGTGTTATCTTTGGGTGGAACTTGGAGCCTTTTCGTATCGTTGAATTGCTGTTTGGTTAATGATTTTTCTTCAAAATTAGTACGTTTGAAAGTGTTAGACTTTGATAATTCATTTTGTTGGACATCGATGTAGTATTTCTTTCAAATAATAGAAACGTTGTTAGAAGCTTTGTCAACTGGTAGAAACACATATTTATTACTAAGATCTTTTAATTTTAACTTAATTCTGTTTAGAGACAGCTTAGGCGGTGACTCTTTATAATTATCTTTATAAAAATTTATTCTATTGGTGACTTTGGTAATAATTTTATCTCTGAACATATTGAGTGCGTGTTTGTCTGCACATTCTCGTTTGCACATTTTACACAATAGTTGGTAACTGCGTTCTTAATAATATCAAAACAAGATTGCCAGTTAATTTTCGAAGGTGGGCGATATTGAGGCCCCTTTCTAAAGAAATTCTTACTTCTTTATCATCGATGATGTTCAAGTTCCCGGTTAATATATGTCCGCACGGGTCATAGCGATATGGTGATGTGGAACAATCTCAGCTGCTTGGGTAGTTCTCCTCAAATTAGCATCACAGGTTATAGAAGAGTAATTGAAAAAATACTTCTAGTAGGCTTTTTGTAAGAGAAGGAAATGACAGGCATGTCTTGGTTGTCAAAATAAACGGGAACAAGTTTTTGAATGTCAGGGTCCCTAAAAATGCCTGCGATGTCGATCAGATCAATGCCTTTATTTATATATTTTATTTTCAAAAATTGTTTTACATGTTCATCAGGTTTGTCGATTCTCGGATAAAGTACATCGGCAAACGAATACCGAAGCCGATGAAAGCAGAAAGCTTCAATAATTATGGAACATTCAAACAGCGGACTATTTACAGACATGGTATCACATTCCAAAGAGATTTTGTAAAGTTGATTTACAGGAATTGAGCAGAGTTTAGTAAACAATCCATGTCATCCATTATTTTTGAAAACAGTATACAGATCTTTAACATTTACGAGGTTTTTACGTTTGTTCTTTATGTTATAATTCACTCTTCGACCATGTGACCTGCGATGGCGTAATTTCGGAGAAGAAATACTCATGATGTCAATGGAAGCGCACTGAGAAATGTTTCCTTGACCCATGATGTTGTCATTTAGACCTAAAGGGTAAGCTGTCTGAAGTTTCTGTATCCAAGACAGTTCACATTGTCTTCTTGACCTTACAAATTATCTCTTGGATTGGTCAGGGGATTTTTCTACAATTTCAAGAGGTTGAATTTTAATAAACCTTCTATCATGATTATAAATCGAGCAATGTTGATAAATGTAAGATCTAAACTTTTTCGGGAACCGAATACGATACAAGTGCTCCTGGGTGCGTCGTTTTAAAGGACGACCAGTTCCCCCTACGTACTGAATTCCACAGCCTGGTTTAGTTCAGGTGATCAAATATACATCCATATTTTGAAGTTATTGTCTGTCTTTTTAAAATACGAGTCAATTATGTGCACTCGAAGACTTGCAAAAAACGTAAGTAAAATTGAATTCATTGTGATGACAGAAAATAAACAGCCCCTCCCCCTTTAAAAAAAGAATATTTTAACATAAGATGAGAAATGAGCCTACAGTGAAGAAGTCGAAGGGCTACAACGAGAAGCTGGGAAAACGTACACTGAAAATATGAGAGAATGGCATTTTGTAGGATATAGCTCAAATAGATATTAGTTTGCCACACATGATTGTGAAAGTGCGTGTGGCATGGTCCAATTTGGACTAAGATCACCACGTCCACGGGTGTATTCCGTATCTGCACAGGCAAGCACCACTTGATGCGTTGTTAGAAATTCATACACAATCTACATGGATTGTTTAATTTATGCATCCGTAGCCACCAGACCAAGTTAATGTACGTTGTTTATATTTTCCGCGTTGGCAACACTGTTTGTAAGCGCGTAATCATGAAGTCAAATCCGGTGACGGATCTAAATGACACGGATAGTTAAATATATTTTGCTTTATTCTGTGAAACAATTATTGTAAAAAATAACTAAATACCGAAGTTACTGTGAATTTATTTGCTGCATATGCGCATTTCGACAACTTACGTCCCTTCAGTGCAGATAATTCTAAACATTTTGGAAAACCATGAACCCAAAGACGTTAAAAAACTAGTACCAATATGATCTAAATGTAAAGCTAAAATTAGCCAAGGACAGAGCTTTGCATGAGGGAGATAATCCTTAGTTTTAAACAAAATTTACAAAAAGTTTAGATATTGCAAAGTTCCAATTAGAATCGGCTTTCGGGTCAGCATCGAAGTACTGACTACTCGTCTGGTGAATACCCTCGGGGACGTAAAGTCCACGAGCAGAGGCATCGACCCAGTGGTAACAAATAACTAAATACCGAAGTAACTGTGAATTTATTTTCTGCATATGCATATTCTGTAAATTATTATATTGATTCAAAGTGTTGAACATCAGAATTTTGTCAATAGATTGGTCTCTTAATATTTATTGTTTCACGTATTTTGTGTGAAATTGGAGATAGTGGACCGTCTTCTTCTTCAGCACGTATTCTATTTTTTCATACCCGCGCCCCCCTCGCTAGACGATATGGATCCTGAAACAACATTTATAAATGATTTCGAACATAATATATCAGTGAAAATATTTTCTGGTGAGGATGTGCACGTGTGTTTATTTTGCAAAAACAAGTACGTAAAATTACCGGAAATTGATATTTCGACAAAACTGTTTGGTTTGGACATTATTAAGCTATTTAAAGCTATATATAGAAAAAGGTTATCCCCGTTTATTAAAGCTGGGACGTGTGCCGACCAATTTAAATAGACATTACATAGTTTTAATCATATTTATTTTTTCGTATATGAAAGGACCGAAAAGGGTAGTTTCTGAATCTTGTCTTTTATGCCAATCCATGTTCTTTATATGAGCTCAGTTGCTTAGCAAGCAGAAAAGTCGAAATTTTGCACCCCATCTGGACTCGGTAAGAGTGGCGTTTTTCAACATGTCTGAGGACTAGGGACTTTATAAATCAATACCTAACAACCTTCGATTGTCTCAATGTGTACTGCTTAAGAATCACGAATGTATTTTTACAGAAAGGAAGCAAAAACAACAAAGCACATACAAACATTCTACATTTCACGTACAAAGCATAGTGTATGTCACATACGAGTCCGAAGGGAAAGTTAATTATTGTGAGTGACTGGACATAGTTTATGTCACAAACGAGTCCGAAAATTAATTATTGTGAGTGACTCGACATAGTGTATATCACATACAAGTTTCTTATTGTGAGTGACAGAGCATAATGTGCTTGTCCGTTTTACTAAACTGCTCGAAGAAGATTGTTTGGGAAAGAATTAACGGCCTTGTAAATACATCGATGTTGCAAGTTATCGAATCCCTTTTGCCAATAAATTGTGTACTTTCCATAAGTAACTTCACAAAAGATGAAAAAAAAGGTCAAGTCCCTATTTTCTGATCGGATTTACTTTAATACTAGTATTGCAGAATATTAATATCCTTGCGTGCTCGTCAGCTTAACTAAACTGTGATCAGTTACTTAGTTACCGTTTACTGCAGTTGAGTTTACGTTTTTCTTATCGGTATATAATATAATGTCTATAAATGAGTTTATTTAGGGCTTGCTGTATGGTGTGAGGTTCCTCGCTGTGCTGAAGACCGTACGGTGACCCCTAGATGATTTGTTTTGGGTCGTTTTCACCTAGAGATTGGATGTTGTCACAATGACATTTACCCCATTTCCTTTCTTTTTCATATTTGTGTGTTTACTTACCTTTGATTCTAAATAAGGTTCCACTGGTAACAATTTAAAGTACAAGTCGAAAATAAGTTTGTTTTCCTTATATTTCGGTTTATGTATTTTCAAATGTTTTTATTTGATATGCATTGAAAAGGCAAATAAGTTGTTATATAGTCGATAAGTTTTTGGGCTATTTATATAAAAATATAATTGTTGATAATTGGCAATTATCTTTGGGTGGATAAAGTACAATCAAAGTTCAACTATGAACATTTAATACTTGTTTTTACTTCCAGAATAGAACAAAGACTGATTTATGAGAGTTAAACAATAAGAAACAATATGAAGATTTGATAATAATGATACGGTAAAGCAATGGTTAATTCCTTACGGTTTAAATGTTCATGCTCCTTTTAAGTGAATATTTATAACTTCCGGCAATGATTTCAAAACGAGGGTGAGGTTGGTATAGAAACTAGAGGCTCCCAGGAGCCTGTATCGCTCACCTGGTTTTCAGTTGCCACAATCAAGGTAACAATGTAAGTTATACAGTTGATCTTCAGTTTCTCAAACTTTCGTAGGTCGAACACCTCCAATATCTTGAACTGCTTTTAAAGTCTGATCATGTTTTATTATATTTCTTTGTTAGGATTTTTTGATAAAAAACGGTCTTGCTAAGGACCACTTTCGACACCAGTTTTGAAGTCGAGACGTCATTTTGTAAATGGCAGTCAACAAACAATTTCCAACATCAGTTTTGAAGTCGCAACATCAATATCTTTTTGGAAATCAAATTTCATTGAAATCAGACAATGTTGAATTTTCCCGCCTTTTTTGGCAGCCATTTTGAAAATGGCGGTCAAGGAACAATTTTCAACACCGGTTTTGAACTCGCAACATCAAGATCAATTTGGAAACCAAATTTCATTGAAATCGGACAATGTTGAATTTTCCCTGCTTTTTTTGGTGGCCATTTTGAAAATGGCGGTCAAGGAACAATTTTCAACTTCGGTTTTGAACTCGCAACATTTAGATCTATTTGGAAACCAAATGTCATTGAAATCGGACAATAATGAATTTTCCCGCCTTTTTTGGCAGCATTTTGAAAATGGCAGTCAATAAACAATTTTCAACTTCGGTTTTGAAGTCGCAACATCAATATCTATTTGGAAACCAAATTTCATTGAAATCGGACAATTTTGAATTTTCCCGCCTTTTTTGGTGGCCATTTTGATAATGGCGGTCAATGAACAATTTTCAACTTCGGTTTTGAAGTCGCAACATCAATATCTACTTGGAGACCAAATTTCATTGAAATCGGACAATGTTGAATTTTCCCGCCTTTTTTGGTGGCCATTTTGAAAATGGCGGTTAAGGAACAATTTTCAACACCGGTTTTGAACTCGCAACATCAAGATCTATTTGGAAACCAAATTTCATTGAAATCGGACAATGTTGAATTTTCCCGCCTTTTTTGGCGGCCATTTTGAAAATGGCGGTCAAGGAACAATTTTCAACATCAGTTTTGAAGTCATCACAGCATGGCAAACATTTCATCTATTTACACTTAACCTTCATCTTCTATAGTTTTGGAAATAATAGATGAAAAATACGAAAATTTAAAAATTCGGTCAAAAAAGGGCAATAACTCCTACAAGGGTTTATGGATTTTCTTCAAAATTTCAGGGTAGGTAGATCTTGATATGCTGAACATTTTTGCAATTTACATTTGACTTCTATCTGTTACAGTTTTTGAAATAGAAAATAAAAAATGCAAAAATTTTGAAAATTTAACGGAAAAAGGGCTACAACTCCGAGATGGGTTTTCGGATTTTCTTCAAAATTGCACAGTGGGTAGATCTTGTCATGCTGATCATTTTTACCACGTGTCAGATTTTTGATATCTGTAACGGTTTTGGAGTTATTAGCCAAAAACTGCAATTTACCCCTATGTTCTATTTTTAGTAACAGCAGCCATGTTGTTTGGTCTACGAACATAAAAATCACAAACTTGAAAGTGCATACCCTGGTGATGATTCAAGCCAGGTTTGGAAAGTATTGGCCCAGTAGTTTCAGAGGAGAAGATTTTTGAATAAAAGTTAACGGACGGACGACGGACGCCGAGTGAAGGCAAAAGCTCACATGGCCTTTGGCCAGGTGAGCTAAAAATGGATGCCGCCATTAAGGTCAAGATGAAAATATCACACGGCGACAAACATTGTTGTATGCCTCTATATAATGGAAACAGTCGTCGGCATCTAGACTTAACATTCCATCGGTTTCCACCTGTGCCTGGACCGAGGACGAACAGTGAATTCGGACTATAAAAGAGATCCGGGACCATTGCTTAATGTAAAATTTTGTTGATAAAATTCGAATCATGGATTGATTGATCTATGTCTCCAAAAGATTAGAGAGCAGTCTACTGAAAGCCTTTGCCTTGTTTAAACTTGCCGACAGCTTTTTAACACAAACTACATGTTTTGCATTTTTTAATTATTTACCCTCTGGTGTAGAAGTTTTTCAATATCCAGAACTTAACAGTTGGTCAGTGGGACAATAGAGTTGGCACATAGTACACAAGGTCGAATAGCAGCGTTAAATGTTTATCAAGTAAACGCAAGTGTAGTTGCACGTTCCCTGATACCAACTATAGATCACTGGGAAAACATTTGATTGGATATACACAAACAAATCCAAATTAAAACACTGTAGAGAAACTGAACCAACATGCTATTTTATTTCATTTATATAGTTACAAATTGAAACAAAAAATGTTGATTCAAGTAAATATGGTTTATTTATTGAAGAGAATCATACTTTTTTAGTGCATCCCCTTACTTACTGGTGTCGTGCGCTTGTTATGGTGGAAGTACAGTGGAAATTAAATGTCCTTTAAAAGCAGAATGTCAAACATATCCAGGAATTTACAGATTTAATTTGCCAGCAGTAATTTTATATAAAAGAGTCAAACAAATCGGGCCTGGTAACATGGGTTAGGTTGGTAATCGAAACAGCTCTAGGTTGAGTTGAGCATTGGACACTGCAGGAAAAGTAATACCAAACCATTATGTCCCATTCATCTATTTTATTCGAATTATAAGCGGACTTTTCAATTGCTTGCTCTCACCTCAAAGTGAAATATACAAATACGATTTCGGCGTACTATTCTAAGAATATAAAATAAAAATCATGGAAAACATCTAGTTGATAACAACAATCTGGTTGCAAAATGACCGCAGTTCAGTGATCTATGGGAAACAAAAGATTTAATAGAATTTCCCCACCTGTTTGAACAGTAACTAAGTAATATTGAAAGCTATATCTGAGACCTGGATACACAGAAAATCATATTAGAAGACAATCAAAAGTATGTTTTTTTTATGTACAGAGAGAAAACTCAAATTTACTCACAATAAGAAATCAAATTTCGTCATACTACCTGCAAGATGTACAGCGTATGGATTCAATAGGAAAAATGAACTTTTAAAGAGGTTATTCACGTTCACAGTGTGAGCACATGTAGTTCGATTTTTGGTCACGTAGCAAGCATTACTTCGCTTCTGGAACTTGATGAATGGGAACATGTCCCTTGAAAGACATTTGATTGGTCAAATAGTTGCTCGACATACACGGGATCAGCTAAGTGATGAAGTGGATTTATTTGATGACAACGACATTGTTGATGGATAAAATTACGTGTCTTTTGGGACTTTTAATTAAAAATTACAGTTTTTATGTTGCAATTATTTTTTTAAAAAAATCTCCATCTTTGATATAATGACTCAATTTTGTCAAATTGCAAAAGTAGAGCAATTAAAGTAGAATAAGAAAATAAAAGAAATGAATATAAGAAAAAGAAAATAAACACAATGTCTATAAGAAACAGAGTAAAGGACACACAAGAACAATACATAATTTCATACTTAACAGTGATGACCGACCTTAAAGGATTCTATGCAATTGTCCTTATACAATTCAATACGTTTTAATTGAATGTGTAGATATTGCCGTGATTTTTATTCTGCTGTTTGTCTTTAAGAGCTATTTACAAACGTCGCTTGCGACAAAATTGTTCAATTTTGTAAAAGCAATCAATTCATTTTAGCAAGATCTAAATGGATCTAAATGAAGTTTTAATATTTTTGTAACAGTTAAACTGACAAATTTCTAATTATGTTTTTTTCATATTTTACACTCTTCTTTTACTTGTATAAAGCTATATGGTTTTATATTGATATTTTATATATTTGTTATGATTGTTCAAAATACTTAACATTTCTCGCCACAATATACCTGAAGTTGGCGTGAAACATCAATCAATCAACCAGTATAACAAAAAGAAAATGAAGAACGGAAATCAAAAGCCACACAAGACAACTTTTCATGTAAGTTTCTATCACTCACAGCTTATCCTTGTAATTACTAATAAATACATAAATTCTAAAATAAAGGGAAATAACTTTCATATTCCGTTCATATTTTCCAACTCGGGAGAATATTGAAACTGCCGATTATGCCGAACGATGGATATATTTCGAAATTTATGCAGACATAATCAGATAAAATGTTGTGCAAATAACCTCGATAAAGAAGCTGAACTTGTAATCCTCATTCATAAATTAACCTTTTCTGCTTGTTACTTCAATGTCATGGTCATCCATTTTTTTTCTTCGGGAAACTTTCAGTGCAAATAGTCCTTACATGAAAAGATATATTTTCATCGGAAAATAATGGATTGACAATGCCCCTGTGAATTTATAGTCCACCTGCAAAGCCATCAACCAAGTGGTTGCTGGCCAATATTTTTGGAATACAATTAGAAGTTGGTGAACTTGTTAGTTCGTCTGGAAAAATCGGTAGGAACAAGTTGTTTTGACAAGGTGTCGAATTGGACATACAGGAACAACTCGTGGTTATACTGTAAATAAAACCGACCTGAGTGTATTCCGTGTAATTGTGCTTACACAATACATGTTTTACTTGACTGTTTCGATGTTGCCGACATACGTCGCACATTTTATACAGCCGATTCTCTTGAAGATTTATTTACACACGTCGCTGGTAACAAAATTATTCAATTTTTAAAAGCTGTAAATATGTATAGTAAAATATAAGTTTATATTATCCAATTTTTAAATTTCATCAAATCTGATCAATTTATCTTAAATTGGTTATCGTGCGATTTTATCTTTTAGAAATTGTTTTACCTGTACATAACCATACGTTTTAAATGTCTTTTTAGTTATATATTCATATTATTATCCACAGTTCACGCCACGATATAGCTGAAATATTGCTCCCGGCACCTGAATAGGTTTTCAGGGGCTTTGGCTACAGAGCTGCCGGGCGCGTCCCCAGGTGGTGGATAGGGGAATGCCCTGTCTTTGCGGGGTAGTCAGGTCATAATACGGAAAGCCTGACCGCGAACCATTGTAGCCAAACTGTGTGGAGAAACGCCACGCTCCATGCAGTATAAAGACCCCTTCTATATTTCTCTAAAGAGAGCAGACGCACTGGGTGTCGTATAGAAGGCTAAATTTCCTGCCCCTACCCATTTCTCCCCTTTTCCAGTGGCAATCAAAAGTCGTTGCCCCGGTTGTCCCTTCCACCTTTATTTCTTTCTTCTTTTACTTACAATTTGTTTTGAATTGATTAACTTGTTCTCGTCCTGATATAGCTGAAATATTGCTCATTGGACGTTAAACTCTAACTAATCAATCAATCAATGAAATATTGCTGAAGTTGGCGTTAAACAACAATCAATCCATCAATATTTTTGACCCACTAATAGCTAATATATCGGACTTTTCGCACATGAAAAAAAATGAGGAGTATTGTTTTAAGAAGTGTGGAAAGAAATCTTTCACAAGAGAGAAGTTTAAAGGAATAACCTGAAAATAATATGGGATCACTGGGTTTCGGTGTTCAAGTGGAACAGGGATGTAAACTCTCGTCCATATATTGCTCGTATATATAAAAAATACAAAATGCCCAAGTTATACAATAAACCGTTAATTGTGATATGATGTACAAGGAGTAACCCTTCAACTGCAGCATTAAAATCAAATACTATGGAAAGCCATAATGCAAACATAGTCAAAAAAAAAAAAAAATAAATAAATACTCACTACCATTAATATCCAAACAGGAGACCAAATCGAGTACCAAGGACATCCACACAAAATAACAACCCAACACATATTCCTCAATAGTTCGGAAAAGATGCGGAACCACCATGCTGAAGATATATTAAATGAATCTTTGTTTATTTCCTGGAAGTCATTCAGTACGAGTTAAATGATGGAATGTATCTAAGTTCTAAATACTGTTGGTAAAACAGACATCTTAAATCATATCCGTATTCCGTGGTACTCGCCCTGTGATTGTCTGACTCAAGACTTACAACTTTTAAGGGAGAATTGTATTGATTTCATGAATCGAAAGAAGAAAGCACGCAACTTAAACTGCCGTCGTGAACACTTCCAAAATCATGCTAATATCATAAAAATGTCTTGCTGACGTAGAGAGTACGTTGTAAACTTTCTATGAAATTTGCAGAATACATTTGAACAGATTCCTTTCTAGATACAAGGTGCCCTCTTTGATATCGTTGAGGACCACCTCTGTAAACACCGTGGCATGAACAATATTAGTGCCAACAACCAGCATACCTTAACTTTTCCTCAACCGAACCGTCAATTCCGTAATTATTGGTCAATCAAGAGGCGTAAAATCTACGCCGGGCTTATTGCTGCATTACTGTACACCATGAGCAAAAAATACATCATCGAAAAGAAGAAAACGTTGGAGACATACACATCTCAAACTAATTGGGGTTTCACTATCGTCGCTGTGCAACGCGAAAATTTTCTTATTTATGTAAGTGGCATTTTATTTGTATAGATGCAACTCAAAAATTGACCAAATAAGGCACTTAAGAGGGTTCGCTACTCCATTTGAAAATAAATAAAATGTTGAATAAACATGTTTTCTTTGTTAGAAAATGAAAAAAGAAGTAATTTAAGTGAAAAAATATAGGTTGTTGATCTCGTTGTAAGAGATTTAAGTGATTGAAAATGGCGGGAAACTGAAGTATGATTTTTCATAGGATTCACATTAGCAAGGTTTGACCACAAATGAATGTGACAGAATAAATAAAATTCAATTAACAATGAAGGGATATGGAGTAAATGCAAACGAGACAAAATCTCTACAAATACATGTTAAAACCAAGCAATGGAACAACGCTTTTATTGTTGTTCTTCATCTTGAAGTCACCATGAGGCCTTCAACAATGAGCATTACTATTCACCAGCCCAGTAGTCAGTACTTCTGTGCTGACCCGAAAACCGATACTATTTGGAACCTTACAATATCTAAATTTTGTAAATTTTGTTGAATACTAAGGAGTATCTCCCTCATGCAAAGCTCTGTCCTTAGCTGATTTTGGCTCTACATTTAGACCAGATTGGTTATTTGTTCTCTCTCAGTTTTTAAACATCTTTGAGTTTTTGGTCTTCCAAACGTAACTTAGATTTATATGCACTGAAGACACATAAGTTGTCGAAATGCGCATATGCAGAATTTATATTATCAGTAACTTCGGTATTTAGTCATTTGTTACCACTGGGTCGATGCCACTGCTGGTTGACTGTTAGTCCCCGAGGGTATTCACCAGCCAAGTAGTCAGTACTTCGGTGCTGACCCGAAAGCCGATACTATTTGAAACCTTACAATATCTAAATTTTTATAAATTTTGTTGTAAACTAAGGAGTATCTCCCTCATGCAAAGCTCTGTCCTTAGCTGATTTTGGCTCTACATTTAGACCATATTGGTTTTTTGTTCTCTCTCAGTTTTTAAACATCTTCGAGTTTATGGTCTTCCAAACGTCTAGATTTTATATGAACTGAAGAGACATAAGTTGTCGAAATGCGCATATGCAGAATTTAAATTATCAGTAACTTCGGTATTTAGTCACCTAATAGTAAGTTCAAGACGGCCCATAGCATCGGTTTGAGTGGAATTCATTGCTAATTGCTGAGCTACGCTACATTCATGTCTTTTTTCCTTTGATCCATGGATGCGGGATCGTCAACAAACATAAACTGAATTGGCAAAGTGTTCTTACAATTGCTGTCATGCATTTCCCAACAAAAAGACTAGTAGAAGACGATCACGACTTCTAAACAACCACAGGGCACTCATCGAGCCAATTGTGAGAAAACTTGGCATAATAAAGTCATGAGACGCTGGCACAATAAACAGGTGGTCAGAAAAAAACAATTTTAAATTACGAAAATTAAAAAGCAAAAATTTGAAAGAATGATAGTGCATCCATATGAGAAATTCTCTCAAGAACAAGTACACCATAACTGAAATGTATATAGAGCATACACCTCACTCACGGGGAATCTTTGTACGGACTCCACGCTGCAGGAGAGACAAACTCCCGTCTGAAAGTAACAATGAAGAGATATGGAGTAAATGCAAATGAGACAAAATCTCTACAAATACATGGTTAAACCAAGCAATGGAACAACGCTTTTATTGTTGCTCACAAAGTTGTATAAAATGAAATTATGGAAAAAAATAGAGGGTCGATGGGCAAAAAAAATTAATGCTTTTAAAAGGGTAAAACCCGAGGATTCCGAAAAATCTGACAAAAATTCCAAAACATGAGGAGCGAATCTCCTAAATGGAGTCGCACGTATATAAATTAATGCCGTTGACATATATAAGAATTTTTTGCGAAGCCACACTTCGGCCCAGTGGGATGTTCCTCTAAAGTGTAAGTGGGTTTATTATTCCAATCAATACAAATAACTTTTATTTGTTCTGTTTCAATTCGTTGCATTACAATTTAATAAAAAAAGAAACAAAAATACAATTGCAAATTGTGCAATGAAACAATAAGATACAAGCAATATCATTTCTGAAAATATGTACTTGCTTGTGTTAGAGTACGTAATGCAGTATATCTCGCCTGCATTGTTAATCCATATAGATTGACTGAATACTGTTTAACATCTACTGAGCAATATTTCAGCTATATCAAGACTAAAACAAGTTTGTTAATAAATAATCACTTTGGGTTATGGAAAGGGTCATGGGACGGGAAATTCTGACTTCCACTGGAAAAGTAGGGTGAAATCGAAAGGGGCGGGGAATTTAGCCTTGTAGCCGATCACCTACGGACCACTCAATAAAGAGCCTGCTACAAAGGTTCCTTAATGTGCAGGAAGCGTGGCATTTCTTCCAACACGTGGACCTGAATTTACATCCGATTCGAAAGACGGGTTGTATTGTGTATTTATTCATCCCGCACAACCACGGACTGGGTCATATTTCTATATCCCGGGGTTCCCTCGGGGTCAGCCCCGTTTAGGAGGGGTCATGCCCCGCAAGCCGGAGATACTGGGTCCTATTTCTATACCACGGGGTTCCCTCGCGGGGAAATCTATATAGAGACATAGCATTAGATGTCAAAAACAACTGTACACAAGATGAATTAAAAAAAAAAAAGGGGGGGGGGGGGTAATCTTCTGTTATTTTTATGTTGTTTAAAACAGGACAATCTATGATTTTTCTGACACTGAAAGGGACCGTACCACATATAACCATGTACCTATATAGATCACAAAAGACCGTTACTGTGAATTTAGTTTCTTCAAAAGCGCAATTCGACAACTTATGTGCCTTCATAAACCGAGATATGCGTAAAGAGAGAACAAAAAATACTAAACAATGACCCAATCCCGAAAAGTGTTTTGATATCACAAGAAAAATGTTGTTTGTCGTTGAAAGAATTGAATTTTGCAATGTAGACATGGTGGTTAGGAGTAGAAACATGCTTGTAAGCAATCTACGCGATATAATGACTTGTTGCAGGAGTGTGTTAATGATCTAAGAAAGCCATTGCAAGGATAATAATTTTTTTCAGCATTTATTTCAAGCTTCTTGACAAAGACTACAGTTCAATAAAATTAAAGATAACTTGGCACAAGATGATTTCCTCCAGATAATGGATTTTGCAAAAAAACAGAAGTGTTAAATATCAGAATGAGATAAACTGCCTTTATCACAGCTCAACAGATTACAATACACCCAATTGCAACATATTATAGAGATGACAATGGTATAGTAGGATTGATTGATTGAATATTGTTTAACGTCTACTGAGCAATATTTCAGCTATATCAAGACGAGAACAAGTTTTTTTTAATAAATAATCACTTTGGGGTATAGAAAGGGTCATGGGACGGGAAATTCTGACTGCCACTGGAAAAGTAGGGTGAAATCGAAAGGGGCGGGGAATTTAGCCTTGTAGTCGATCACCTACGGACCACATAAAAAGAGCTTGCTACAAGGGTTCTTTAACGTGCGGGAAGCGTGGCATTACTTCCAACACGTGGACCTGAGATGACATCCCATCCGAAAGATGGGTTGTGTATTTATTAATCCCGCACAACCACGGAATGGGTCCTATTTCTATATCCCGGGGTTCCCTCGGGGTCAGCCCCGTTTAGGAGGGGTTATACCCCGCAAGCCAGAGATACTAGGTCCTATTTCTTTACCCGGGGTTCCGTCGGGAGTATAGTAAGAGATTGAGGTATTGTTATATCTGAAGATACTACCCATGACCATCATGCGGTCCACCATTTCCAAAATTGATTGATTGATTAGTCAGAGTTTAACGTCCAATGAGCAATATTTCAGCTATATCAGGACGAGAAAAAATTAATCAATGCAAAAAATGTGAGTAAAAGAAGAAAGAAATAAAGGTGGGAGGGACAACCGGGTTTACGACTTTTGATTGCCACTGGAAAATGGGTAGGGCAGGAAATTTAGCCTTCCATACGACACCCAGTGCGTCTGCCCTCTTTAGAGAAATATAGAAGGGGTCTTTATACTGCATGGAGCGTGGCGTTTTTCCAAACAGTTTGGCTACAATGGTTCGCGGTCAGGCTTTCCGTATTATGACCTGACTACCCCGCATAGACAGGGCATTCCCCTATCCACCAACTGGGGACGCGCCCGGCAGCTCTGTAGCCGGAGCCCCTGAAAACCGATCCAGGTACCGGGCCTCTGTTAGGAAGACTCATACGCCAAGCTCAGAGGATGCTGTGGGCCTATTCATAAGCCGGGACCGCGCACGGCGGCATTTCCAAGATATTGTCATGTAATATTTGAAAAATAAGATTGGACATTTACCAAATAGAAATATAACATTTAGTGACGGTTGCAGTGGGCAATACGTGTATAAGTCAACAGGGCTTTTTGCTGATTTGACACATGAAGAAGTAGAAGTTAACCGTAACTATTTTGGATCTGAGCATGGTAAAGGTGATTGTGATACAGACATATGGGTATTAAATAAATTATTTGACAGTTAATTTCCCCACTTAACATTTCTGTTTTGTCTTTCCGTATAATTTCTATATGTGTTTGTTTGATCATGTTGTTTTTGTTTTTATTTCAAATATGTCTCCTAGAGTGTATGTTTGAGTTCTTTGTAACAAATTCACGTAACATAGGTTCTGTACAATTCCGCGTGCGTGAAAGAAGAGTTCATTGACGTTTTACGTAAACTTCAGCAATATTTCAGCTATGTTGTGGCGAGAACTGCAACATATTTTGAACATTTTTAATAAATAAATATATAAAATATAAATATAAAACCATTATAGCTTTATACAAGTAAAACAAGAGTGTAAAATAAAAAAACATAATACGAGAAATGTAAGTTTAATTGTTATAATATTAGAACTTTCAGATAAATCCATTTAAATCTTATTAAATAAATTGATTGCTTTTAAAAATTGAACGATTTTGTTGCCAGCGACATTTGCAAATTGGTCTTTTAGACAATCAGCAGAATAAAAATCACGCAACATCTACACAGTCAATTAAAACATGTTGAATTGTATAAGGACAATTGCATGGAATACATTCAGGTCTGTCATCACTGTTGAGGATAAAACCATGTGCTGTTGTATTGTGTCAAATACGACATTGGGTCAACTCTACCTGTTCCCTACATACTGTAAAGAAGACAGATGTCTGCTTTCTGTTCATATTTTGATGCATTTGACATATATATAATATCTCCCTTGTCATTTTCTGTCAAATTAAACTGTCTTCTTGAAAAGAAAGTGTCAGGATTTTCTTCACCCAATTTACTAATAATCTATAAGACTGTATGCTTACACAAATTTTTAACAATCATTTCTGAAAATATGCTTTCACACGAGTAACATTTCTTTAAAAATATACCTTTATTAATTCAGAGACGTTCTCTATTGTGGCATGAGAAAATAGAACCCGAAATTTGGTCGCAGTTTCATGTTGGAGGCGTTATTCCGAATGAATTTCAGTCTTGTGTCGTCTGCGTTATACTTATTTTCAATTTGGACTATTCATCCCTTTGTTTTTCTTCCCCGAATTTTACTCGTCAATTCTGTTACCACTGGGTCGATGCCACTGCTGGTGGACTGTAAGTCCCTGACGGTATTCACCAGCCCATTAGTCAGTACTTCCGTGCTGACCCGAAAAGCCGAATCTATTTGGAACCTTACAATATCTATTTTTTTGTAATTTTTGTTAAAAACTAAGGAGTATCTCCCTCATGCAAAGCTCTGTCCTTAGCTGAGTTTGGCTTAACATTTAGATCATATTGATTATTTGTTCTCTATCAGTTTTTAAACATCTTTGAGTTAACGGTCTTCCAAACGTTTAGATTTTATCTGCACTGAAGAGACACAAGTTGTCGAAATGCACATATGCAGAATTTAAATTCAAAGTAACTTCGGTATTTAGTCATTCTATAAATTTCAATCGCGTACTACTATTAAAGGGTAATTTTGCAGACTGGGGTGGTTTTTGTCGCCTCATGCTGAGTATTTCTATAGTTTAAATTGAATTTTAGTCTTTCCTTTGAGTACGAGCAGTTTTTATGCTTTTTAATGTAGAATTAGAGCGTTCAAACTCGCCGTTAGCGACATGCCAATTTAGTAAGACACTGTGCTGTCTTTTGTCATTTCTACTAGACAAATCATGTGAATTAGTTATTGAGGACAAGTCATTTCATATGGCGAAATAACGACCATTTTTTAATTCATGACGTCAAAATACAGCTAGAATCAATTTCTGAAGACGTAAAAGTCAAAGGTTGTCATACATTTGTAAATGATTACTTTTTACCAATAAGGTAGCCCACATTCCATAGATGATCACGTGATCGATTGGTTACACAAAGACAAGATTCTGCTGATGGAATGGGTGTGAATTTTGACGTTGATTCCTCACTTGACGCGAAGAAAATGGCGTCGTAGTAAAAAAAAAACCGTCTTTTTTGTGGCTTTCGGGAACCCTCAAATCTGAACAGAACAAAGAATTCGTAACTTTTTATCCGGTAGTGGCATTATAGGAAAAGAGAGTTGATGAGGATTAAATTTCCGAAATTGCCATACAGCTCATTAAAATTAATGCAGTTGGAGTTAGCATATGTGTTATGGTCTCATATTCATTTACTCCATATCCTTTCATAAAATATTGGTATTCAATAACCGGATTTTCTAAGAACATCCTCCAATTTTCATTTTTTTTTACCGAATCTAGTTAAGAATATAAAGGAAATGTTTCATTTTCAGAAAATTGCCAGGAACAACCATTTTATTGAGTTCAATGCCAAATTTGCCCAAAGAATTCAAAACCGGTGTAGGGGTAAATTAGAGAAATTGCCCATAAAATAATTTATTTAGTAAAAATTAGGTTTTTGTTGCCCTGCCCTTGAAAATCTATGACAATAATATCGGCCTTATTGTTACAATATGGCGATCGTATGCAAATTAGCAAAATGGCCTTCGTTTTGCAATATATGAAGCATACAGTGAACCTTGGAAGCAGTAAAGACAGGTTTATTTGCAGTGGACTGCATCAATGGAAAATTATTAGGTGGTGGTATATATGGAAAAAAATATTCACTCACTATACATTGGTATTCATATAGATAAATTGTAGGAGGGAATTATCCTTTTACCACCTTCGACTTTAAAATGGGATCCGACTAGGTCCGATAATATTTTTCTTTTACCTATCCCGAGCGTTCATTTTAATCTCATTAATTCCCGTTACTCAGTGACAATAATCGGTCTCCATAATAATGGATTGAATTTATTTAAATACCTTCAATAATTAAAGTATTTTTATAAAAAGGTAGCTTGTGCATAAATGGAATCTTTTTGAAATATGTTCTAATTAAACACGAGTGTTAAAGGGATGGATTAAAACAAAAAACAAAGGTGAAAGGGGAAAGATTTCAGGTGAATTTTTTTGTTTTATCCTTTTATTGTTCACTTTAACTGTTTAAATTTTCCTTTGTAATTATGTCGAAAATCGCAACTCCTTTTTATAATTTTGCATTCAATTAAGTTCAAGATTTTTAATCGATTTTCGCATTATGGCAGTTTGTTCTTTTGGTGGCCATGGCTATTTATATGGTCTATTTATTTGGATTGTTCGCGTCTATCTTTTCGATGGGATGCATGATGGTCGTTTTCTAGTACCGTTTTCTGGCCAAGATATTTTAATACTTAGCACAATTTAAATAAATAAATATTTGATAGGTCACCCAGTAATACTGAAAATATGGCATAGAAGAAACGAATTATTTTTTTCCGTTTGAAACGAAAAGTACCTTAAAGATGTCTTATTCAAATTGCCTACAACAAACTTAATTTTTGTAAATAGTTATTATACTAGTTACAATACTTGCCTGGCGTTCATTTCTATGTCTGTGTGACCAGAGGGCAAGTCCGTACATGAAAATCAGTATTGTAACTATCAGTGCCTCCTCGTCCGGGGATCGAACCCTGGACCTTTTGCTTCGTATCCAACCTCGCTACCAAATGAGCTAAAGAAATATTCCGTTTTACTAACTATATATTTACTACCTGAATACAACTCGGGTATGCACCTCCGTGGCATTCCCCCCACCAAGAGTCATCATACTCGCCGTATGTATGACTCTTCACACACTACAATTGCCAGTGCCCGGCTAGTTTTATTGTTCTATCGCTTGTTGGTCTTTTAGTTGGAGCGCAAATGTGACCGGAGGGTAAGTCCGTACATGAAAATCAGTATTGTAACTGCCAGTGCGTCCTTGTCCGGGGATCGAACCCTGGACCTTTTGCTTCGTAGCCAGCCTCGCCTCTGAGTGAGCTTAAGAAATATTCCGTTAGCTCAGTCGATTTTACTTGCTATATATCTACTACCTGAATACAACTCAGGTATGCACCTCCGTGACATCTAAAATATTGTATCCTTCCTGAAAAGTAGGCCTAAAACATTAATGTATACTGCTATACAGAGCTTCAGATAAAAATTGACCAATTGGACAATTTCACTCTTACTTACTTTTGTAATTATTTGGGTCATAAACGTTTTCCTAGATAACGCTATATATATTTACCCCTGATAGTTAAACGAAATGGGTTTTCACACCTCAGGGCTTTTGTATATTGGGTAAACAAAAATGCATCTATGATTGTCATCACCTATGAGTGTTAATATGCATCATTGAAAAAGGTCCAGCTGCATATCAATTGATAGATCATCGTTTGATAGCAGGACGTTGCGGCAATGGTGTAACCTTTGACCTGGTCCTTTCGGACAAGGGTGTATATAAATCTTGCAAAATTATGCAATTTACTGATGTTCTTATTGGATAATATAATGTTGTTGTAAAATTATCAATGCCAATTTAGCCTTCCATACGACCGCTAGTAAGCATGCTCTTGTTCCAGAAATATAGAAGGGGTCTTTATACTGCCTTGGGCAGTTGTATTTCTCCACACAACTTGTCTACCATTGTTCGCGGTAAGTCCTTCTTAACCCCACTGCCACTGGAAAATGGGTAGGGACAGGAAATTAAGCCTTCCATGCGACCCTTTGGGTCTGCTCTTCTACGAGATAATTTGGAGGGTCAAACTAATCAATGAAAATAAAAGATAAGTAAAAGAAGAAAGACTTAAAGAAAGAATGAACAACAGGGGAAAATGGGATATATTGGAAGGGGCTGGAAAATAACCTTCTATACGACCCTCGCCAATGGGTCTTCTCTTGTATGAGAAACAAAGAAGGGGATTTTTTACTTCATAGCGTGTTACGTTTCCACAGACAGTTTGTCTACAATGGATTGAACTGAAAGTGTTTTTTCAGACATTGTAATCATTAAATTA
The DNA here is from genome assembly GCA_002080025.1 of Modiolus philippinarum. Classification (NCBI taxonomy): domain Eukaryota; kingdom Metazoa; phylum Mollusca; class Bivalvia; order Mytilida; family Modiolidae; genus Modiolus; species Modiolus philippinarum. The sequence continues at coordinate 60,419 of MJUU01059223.1, read as the reverse complement.
AACAATCGTAATCAACCTTCCCACCAGGCGCCTGAATCGGTTTTCAGGGGCTCCGGCTACAGAGCTGCCGTCCGCATCCCAGTTGCCCTGTCTATATAAGGAACGTAAAGCTCGACCGCGAACCATGTAGCCTAACTGTGTGGAAAAACGCCACGCTCCATGCAGTATGAAGACCCTTTCTATATTTCTCCAAGGATAGTAAACGGACCGATTTTTCCCCTTTTCTAGCGGCCATCAAACTTGTTCCCACAGTTGTCCCACCTGTTTTTCTGTCTTCATTTAGTTAGGTTTTGTTAAGTTGTTCTGGTCCTGATATAGCTGAAAAATTGCTCACTAGACATTAAATCCTAACTTACCGATCAAAATATATGTTTTTTTATTAACTTATTCTCGTCCTGATATATCTGAAATACTGCTAACAGTACCATTTGGCATTAAAAATTAAATAAATAATCAATGTCTAAGCTTACCAAGTCGCAATTATTTCCCTTTTTGAAATAAACATTTTCACATCTTTTTTATTAAGTTGAAGAGGAATCTATGATGTTTAAACCAAGGGACTTGATCTAAAGTCCAATGTTAGGTGAAAATTTAATTCGGATGGGGGTTTAAATAGCTAGAGATTAGTTCATTCAGTCACCGAAATCATATTGTGTGGATTATTGTCAAGAAATCATACAACCAAAGAAGGACAATTGGTTTAATTTATATGAAATACACTACAAAGGAAATTATAAAAGGTGAACTTTAAAATCATGTATAATGTACATAATGTTAAAGGGGGTTCTATCATTGAAACAATCCTAACCTATGAAAATCTCCAATAACATAATAAGCGACGTCACATCAGTCTATACGCCGCCGTGCGCGGTCCCGGCTTATGAATAGGCCCGCAGCATCCTCTGAGCTTGGAGTATGAGTCTTCTTAACAGAGGACCCCGAGGGAACCCCGGGATATAGAAATAGGACCTAGTATCTCCGGCTTGCGGGGTGTTACCCCTCCTAAACGGAGGCTGACCCCGAGGGTCCCGGGATATAGAAATAGGACCCATTCCGTGGTTGTGCGGGATTAATAAATACACAACCCATCTTTCGGATGGGATGTAAACTCAGGTCCACGTGTTGGAAGAAATGCCACGCTTCCTGCACGTTAAAGAACCCTTGTAGCAAGCTCTTTTTGGGGTGGTCCGTACTCCGTAGGTGATCGGCTACAAGTCTAAATTCCAGCCCTTCACGATTTCACCCTACTTTTCCAGTGGCAGTCAGAATTTCCCGTCCCATGGCCCTTTCCATACCCCAAAGTGATTATTTATTAACAAACTTGTTCTCGTCTTGATATAGCTGAAATATTGCTGAGTAGACGTTAAACAATATTCAATCAATCAATCAATCAGTCTATACGCCGAAAACATGACGTCATAATGTGTTTTGTGCACAAAAACGTCAGTAAAATTTATGTAATGGCGGTTGTTGTCTTGGATACTATAGGTGCGCACGAACGTCATATTAGAATCGAAATAATTCATGTTGGCCGGTGGTTTGTAGTCGATTTATATATGATTCTCAATAATTTCCGTTTATTTTACTCCTAGCTCCGCTACGCTCTAGGTAAAATATTGACGAAAATAATGGCCAGCCATATGTAAAACCACCGGCGCACATGAATTATTTCTGAAATGTCATATGTCTAATGGCCAGGTAAACTTTTCTGATTTGCAGGGCTTCTTTTGTTTCAATGGGCCCCCTGTAAATTCAACATTTTTTTAATATTTGCATTGTCATATTTTGCTACTTTAATAGACAGAAGATTGGTGTTGTTATAACTATACTATAGTACTGTTGGTTCTCGATTAATTCCGAATCCGCAACAACCTCTTTGATAAGAGAATCGTCCTTCAACAATATCTTGGTGGAGACATTTGTGAATGACATATGGCTTTGAAGGATACTTTTCCTAAAATTGAGAACAACATACATATTTGATTTAACCAATAAAAGATGAGAGTGTCAAGTAAATATCCTAAATTGCCAAAAAAATGTTTGCCTGTTGATTTCACTTGGAATGATATATTGGTGTTGCATAGCAAGTTACATTGAATAGAAATGTACTTTGCCCTATATGTCCTTGTTGACGGCCCCGCATCCAACACTGATCAATGTTTCTGCCATGTCGATCAAGTCATTAGACCTGGCAGGTAGAAATGGAGCATTAATTCATGTTATTAGACGTAAAGCGGCTGTCCATGTCTCAGGTTTATCAGATCTTAAAGGCATGAAATCTAAATGGCAAAATTTACCTCTAAAAGGGGATGGAGTATTTGGGAGTAACTAAGATACTCTTTTGGAAAAGAGGAAAGATCAGATGAAAAAGGTTTCTGATTTAATTCCTGAGCTATCGAAAAGGGCTAATCCTGAGAATAAGGAAAATAATGTTCCTGTCAGTAACAAACGGCAATAGAATACCGAAGGAACAAAGGAGTGGAATTTACAAAAATCGAACTTAAAAGACATAGCCAAAACGAGGACACAGAAAAAAAATGACATTAGACACAGAAAACAATGACGTTAAACAGATAAAAGATACAGAAATGGAAATCGCAACATTCAAAACAAAGGTAATCACATTGTGAACTCCAGTGAAATTGAGAATGACATCAGGTGATCCGGAAGGGTAAACATGTCCTCTGTTAATAGCACCCGTCACATTGGAAGTGAGTCAATCTAGGAAGCCAATGCTAGTAGTACCTTTTCTATTTCGGAAAGAGGTAACAACAGTAATAAATTCAAGAAAAGTCGGAAGGACTTCAATTCTAACAAATCAGCTGGACGAATCGAGTCCAACTGTTAAAAGAATGACAGAACAGCTTGGGGATCTTTTTGGATTCCTAAGAAAAACAAGAGTTGATTCAGTATTTTAATGTGTCCAGAAATTCCAGTCGGGGGTCGCTTGTCAAATTTTTGTCAGAATTGGGAAAAGATAACCACAGACAAATGGATTTTCAATAATAAAAAAAGGTTACAAATTGGAATTTTTAAAGAAACCTCTTTGGACAGGAATGAAACAAACCCATATACCAAAAGACATTTTTGATGGGATTGATGTTTTACGCCAACTTCAGCAATATTTCGGCTTTATTGTGGCGAGAACTGTTAACTGTATTTAACAATTATAATAAATATGTAAAATATCAATATAAAACCTTTATAGCTTTATACAAGTAAAACGAGTGTAAAATATAAAAAAAAAAAACATAATACGAGAAATGTCAGTTTGCCCAATCTATGGATCTACTAAGGTGTCTTGCAGTAATCTTGAACTTGTGATTCTTTAAGTGTTTTTACATGTATTTTATGTCTAAATCGGGTTTTATGACTTTCTTTCTTTTTCATATTAACTATTACAATATTAAAACTTAGATAAATCCATTTAGATCTTACTAAATTGATTGCTTTTTAAAAATTGAACGATTTTATCGCCAGTGACATTTAAGACAATCAGCGGAACAAAAATCACACCTGATATCGGCATATTGTATATGGACAGTTGCATTGAATACATACAGGGTAGTCATCACTGTAGTGTTCTCCCTTGGCATGTATAGCTTGCACCTGATATCGGTATATTGTATATGGACAGTTGCATTGAATACATACAGGGTAGTCAACACTGTAGTGTTCTCCCTTGCATGTATAGCTTGCAATGACGCCATGCCCTTTTTGTGCTGTACCTCATGACGCCATGCCATTTTAAAACGTAAGATTTACTTTCCCGTATGCTTCTTTTTTTTACAGTTTAGTAGCTACTATTTTTCATGGTTTTATAATGTTGTTTTATACAATCATAGGTAATAATTTGATGTCAATTTATAGCCTCTTGCAACATTACCAGTTCATTGATCTGTTGATTTTTTCCGGTCATCTGTTGATTGCATAATTACCTGTTGTCAGTTGTCGGTATGTTCCCACGATTTGTACAAGTACAAGCCCTATTAATGACTTGAGAGAGTATTAAATACACCAATAATTGATAATTTTAATGGTTTTTAATAAGAATCGACACATTTAACAGACCTACCTGGCTAACACAAACAAATGGATACAATTACTGTACGCAAAGTAAGTGAGAACCGAACCGACAATCAAAAGAACGAACAATCCATGGACAATGGTAAAATCAGACACACTAAGATACAAGGACACCACTTGAGTACGGAACAAAGAAAGAAAAATGAAAACACACATACAGATGAACAACACGGACACAATAAAAAAACCATGGGTGAGATCAGGTGTACCGGTAGAGTAAGCATCTCCTGCTTCTTATAAGACGCCTGCCGTGTTGAACATGTCAATTCCGGTAAAGTCGAATCCGATGGAGGAAAAACAAACTTTAGTTGTAGAGGGAAAGATCTGTTGTCATCTGGGAAACAGATATCCCATAGCGATCCACAAGATCGTGATGTCGACCGTAAAAACTTCTGTAGTGATGACTAAGTTTTTTGTTACGTACCCTTGCTTAAGGTGTCTGCAGGGTATTAATTTCCTATTATAGAATTTTGTGAAATTTTCTGTGTAGAGGCATTATTGTATTATTGTTCAATATGTAAAATAAAATTTGGGGTTCACCGTGCATTTCAGCGCAAAAACTGAAATTGAAAATTTCAGGGTTTCACATAGAAATGGTAAGGAAAATGATTATATGAGAGGATAGCTTGAAAAGTTTATTATAGATTTTGTTCATACTTTGCATGTGTTTTGAAATCATTATATAGTTTACATATTTAAAATAAAAATTAGGGGTCACCGTTGAAATAGAAGAGATAAATTACGACATATTAATTTCTCTAGTGATATCTATGTTAAATTCTTTAATCAGATTATCTCCCTTGCATAATTTCTGTGTTCTGTAAATCCAGCAACAGATTTTAAGCTCGCGTGTTTTAGTTCACGTTTTTGTAATGAAAATGTTGTAAAAGTAATAAGGAATATATTTTTTTAATATTTTGGAACTTCCTTTACATTTTAAATAACTATTGTGCTAAATTTCTTAATGAATGGAACCTAAATGAACAAGTATTAGAAAAAAATGGCGGAATAATACCACTGAGACACCTCAAGAAGTCTATTTGTAAGCAGCTGAGCTCTATCAAGGAAGTCACTGTAACGACCACAAGCCCTTGAGTAGCGAACGAGTTGTGAGATGTAAACAATTTAGATGTTGAGTTACTTCCCCTTTTCTTTGTTTTTGAAAACACTTGAAGAGGCTTTTGACTATTACTTTTTTTTTATTAAAAATTGTTTATTAATTCTTATAAAATGAAAGTTTTAATCTCTTTTAGGGAAATTATATTGAAGCTTATCCAATTGTATATAAATAATTGCAAATTAAATTTTTGTATTATACCTATGTTGATCTATTGAAAAATAAAATACTTAAATGAAACTTGGCTATTCAAATGGAAATGATATAATATCTGCACACTCTTTTCCCAATGGGTGAGGAAATAGTTGGATTTAGCATATCATAAATTGATTGGATTTCTCTCTTATTTTATTTCTGAATAGAGTTAAAATTAGATGTTTGAATGGACATATAAATATCATGCAGACTTTGATTATTTAAAACAGTTTTTATGTACAAAATGTAATTATTTGTATGTCATTAGAAATACCTTTCAAAATATTTACATCAAATTTGTATTAAAATATTGCCCTTTTCACTTCGTCTTCCGCGCCGCCGTGCGCGGTCCCGGCTGAAGAATAGGCCCGCAGCATCCTCTGAGCTTGGAGTATGAGCCATCCTAACAGAGGACCCCGAGGGAACCCCGGGATATAGAAATAGGACCCAGTATCTCCGGCTTGCGGGGTGTGACCCCTCCTAAACGGAGGCTGACCCCGAGGGTCCCGGGATATAGAAATAGGACCCATTCCGTGGTTGTGCGGGATTAATAAATACACAACCCATCTTTCGGATGGGATGTAAACTCAGGTCCACGTGTTGGAAGAAATGCCACGCTTCCTGCACGTTAAAGAACCCTTGTAGCAAGCTCTTTTTGGGGTGGTCCGTAGGTGATCGGCTACAAGGCTAAATTCCCCGCCCTTGACGATTTCACCCTACTTTTCCAGTGGCAGTCAGAATTTCCCGTCCCATGGCCATTTCCATACCCCAAAGTGATTATTTATCAACAAACTTGTTCTCGTCTTGATATAGCTGAAATATTGCTGAGTAGACGTTAAACAATATTCAATCAATCAATCAATCTTTTTTTTACCACCATATTCCATGTTTTATTCATAGGGGTATGGCAATTCAATTTTGAAACAAAGTGACGCCAAGAAGAGCTTCTTCTTTGTTTCTTCTTGTTTTCATGGTTCTTCGGGCTTTTGCACGAAAAACGCGAAATTTGCCAAGATTTTCGGTCGTTGAAAGTTTATTTAAAAGTTGCTCTACCTTTTTACGATTTGGCATGCAGCATCAGTCAAGGTTTCCAAGGACGTTTTGGGTTTGCCGAAGTTTTCCGTATAGATTTATCTGCAATGGAAAGTAGTTTTTTAACTGAAAAGACTTAAAGGATCAGGAACATTTTCAAACAATTCCGGTTTAAATTCTTCTCTACATAAATTTTCATAGAGTGACCAATCACTTAAAACGCTGTGGCTTTTGTCCAGTAAAGTGATCACTACTACATAAGTCATCGTGTACTTGCCAAGAGAAGTCCAAAAGTGGAGATGGGCCAGTTAAAGTTAGGTCTATAGCTGAGTATTTGAACCGTTAGTATAAATGATAGATTGCCATGTACGGACGTGATAAGAATATAAAAATGTCGTTCCACAAGAACGACAAATTAGAATTTGGCTTGCATAAACACACCAAACAACGATCTCCATCTGCCAGTCCTCACCTATAAATAACATCGAAAATAACTTTACTTGAATCGGTCTATTGAAAGTTGAGAAACATGTACATAGGTAAACGAACATGATACAAAAATACAAAATACACATTATATACACGAGCTTAAGGTTTTTCATAAAATCCTGATTGCTAATTGTAGTTTCATATATAAGGATGAAAATAGAAAGAGATTGATCAGAAAGCTATATGTCCACGCAATAGCAGCTGTAAAAATAGAGGATTGATTGATTTATTAGTTATATTGTAACGTCAAGTGAGCTATATTTCAGCTATATCAGGACGAAAACAAGTTAATCAATTTAAAAAATATAAGTAAAAGAAAGAAACAAAGGAGAAAGGGACAACGAGAAGGGGAGAAATGGGTACGGGCAGGAAATTTAGCCTTCTATAAGAGTACCAGTGACTGCTCTCTTTAGACAATATAGAAAGGGTCTTCACACTACATTGAGCCTGGCGTTTCTCCACATATATTGACTACAATGGTTCGCGGTCAGGCTCTTAGTATTATGACCTGATTACCCCGCATAGACAGGTCATTCTTCTATCCACCAACTGGGAATGCCAGCAGCCGGAGCCCCTGAAAACTGATTCAGGTGCCAGAAAAAATCGAGGATGTCAGAAAAACTGCTCCAGCTTTATTGCCCCAAAATCACCTAAACTGACCGCACAAGCGGGAGAGTAGTGGGTCGTTCAAAAATGTGGAGACCATCATTTTTACCAAATTCAACAGAGCTCTCTTAATCTCAGTACTGGTAGACTACAAACTATAGGACCACTATCTTGAAAAAAAGGAAAGATGGGGACAAAACGTAATTTAGATAGACGTGTCAAAGAATGCTCGCCGCTTGTCTGTTGGTTAAACAGTTGGACTACGGAGAAAAATCAATCATTCTTCAGTATTTTAAACCCTCCATCTTAACCCATAACTCTCTCACCGTGAATGCGCTTTGAGGAAACACGACTAACATGTTTTCACCTTTCAAAAAGACAGGTGTGAAGAGACATAAGTTGTCGAAATGCGCATATGCAGAACCTAAATTCGCAGTAAATTCGGTATTTAGTTGTGTGTTTACTTGTAGATTTTTAAAAATCATATAATAGACAATTTAAGGTAAATAGATCACATCTGATGAAATTTAAAAATTGGATAATAGACTTATATTTTACTATACAAATATACAGCTTTTAAAGCTTGAATAATTTTGTCGCCAGCGACGTTTGTAAATAATTCTTTAAGAGAATCAGCTGTATAAAATGAGCAACGTGTGTCGGCAACATCGACACAGTCAAGTAAAACATGTTGTATTGTGTAAGCACAATTACACGGAATACACTCAGGTCGGTCTTCAAAATTTAAAATATAACCATGAGTTGTTCATGTATGCCCTTTTCGACACCTTGTCAAAACAACTTGCTCCTTCCGATTTTTTCAAGAGGAACTAACGAGTTTACCAGCTTCTGATTATATTCGATGCAATTTATGATTTATTTGCAAGTCCCATCTGTCTTGCCATATCTTTTGAACAGGGTTCCCACATTTTTTACCTGATGAAAATCAAGGACTTTTAAGGTCTTTTCAATGATTTTTTTTAAACCCTTTTTAAGGTCAGTTTTTGTTAACCTTTGACATCATTTTCCGCTGATGTTCTCAGTGTATTTAAATTTATTTTAAGATTACAATGCGAGCCATGATCTTGTAGATATGTGAAAGATCTTGTACATCAATCTGGGTATCGATTAGGATATTGGATACTGTGATAAATGTGTTTAAACTCATGTTCCTTAAGATATTGGATACTGTGATAAATGTGTTTAAACTCATGTTCCTTGATATCACCCAGCATCTGAATCCGTAAGGCTACACAACTGCTCGGAGCGTCCACAGCTGGTGGATAGGGATGTGTCCTATCTATGCGCGCTGTAGTATGGTTATAATACGGAAAGACTGACCGCGAACTATTGTAGCCTAACTGTGTGGAGAAACGCCATGCTCCATGCAATGTAGAGACCCTTTCATATTTTTCTAAGGAGAGCTGAGTCGCTTGGTCTCGTATAGAAGGCTCAATATCCTCCCCTACCCATTCTCCCTTTTTCGAGTGGCTCGTTGCCCCGGTTTCCCTTCACTCTTTATTTCTTATTTCTTTTACTTATTTTTTGAATTGATTAACTTGTTTTCGTCCTGATATAGCTTAAATATTGCTCACTGGACGTTTAACTCTAAATAATCATTCAATCAATCAATCTTTCTCCTTTTAGTTACAATTGTTTTGATATTGTCCTGATATTGCTGAAATATTGCTCATTGGACGTTAACTCATCTTTTTTCCTGTATGAGATATTTCAATTTTTCTTTCTTTTTGCATTATTGAAAAAAAAATGATCTTACCACTTGTATCTAAAACTTATGTACACTTCACTCTTTTATTAGGATATTATTAACATTTTTTTTCATCTAAATTTATAGAATTACGCTTTAAACATCACTAAGATTTTGAAACAGAACTTTTATTCAAAACAAGTCCTGGACATTTCAGAGCATCATATTGTAAGAAATAATTAAATAATGGTATGGCAAATCGATGTCCACATGCGTGTTCTGTTACACTTTCAGAAAATAATTTTGTTTTTAAATAATGTTCTGGGAAATCCCTTTTGGGATTTGAAGCCAGAGGCGTTTTTTTTTCTTTATTGTCTGTATCTGAATCCTTTATCAACCGTGTATAGTTCTAGTCGGGAAACATTCTTTCGTGTACTCTTATCTGTTTGAAGTTGGAAGCGTACAAAATCGGCGATTGTGGAATCGAAAGACATATTTTTTTCTCAAGAATGAACTGAAGCAACGCGTGTTTACTTCCACTGAAAAATCGGAGAAATTGGTAGAGGCAGGATATTACGCCATCCAAACGACCCCCCCCCCCCCCCTNGTGAGACTGCTCTTATTTGGGAAATATAGCAGGGGTATTTGAACTATATGGGCTGTAGCGTTTCTCCACACAGTTGTCTACAATGGTTCGCGTTCAGGCTGTCCCTATTATGAACTGTTTACCTCACTGGCACAAGAAAAGGGGAGAATTGGGTAGGTGCAGGAAATTAAGTTTACGATAAGACTCAAAGCGACTCTTGCTCTTCAAAGGGAAATATAGAAGAGGTCAAATAAGAGGAGTCCCTGTGGATGTTTAAATGTTATGATCGTCCTCTACTAGTCTTTTTGTCGGAAAATTGATGACAGCGATTGTAAGAACACTTTGCAAGTTAAGTTTATGTTTGTTGACGATCCCGCATCCATGGACCAAAGGATAAAAAGACATGGACGTAGCGTTGCTCAGCAATTAGCAATGAATACCGCTCAAATCGGTGCTAGGGGCCGTCTTGAACTTGCTATGAGGTATGAGTAATGCTCATTGTTGAAGGCCTCATGGTGACTTCAAGATGAAGAACAATAAAAGCGTTGTTCCATTTCTGTATTTTACCATGTATTTGTAGAGATTTTGTCTCATTTGCATTTACTCCATATCCCTTCATTGTTAAATAAGTCAATTGAAATAAACTATGAGTAAAGGATGAAAGATTTAAAGAAGGAATGACAACTAAAGAAGCGAGTATTGATTGCCAACAGAACAGAGGAGAAATGGGTCCGGACAGGACATGTGGCCTTCCATTCGACCCAGTGGGTATGCTCTTGCACGAGAAACATATAAGGGGTCTTTATACTTCATAGGGTTTGTCGTTTCCACATACAGTTTGTCTGGAATGGCTTGTCTTCAGGCTTTCCGTATTATGACCCGATTACCCTGCATAGATTGGGCGTTACCCTATCCACTACCTAGGGACGCGAAATGCAGTATTGTTTTGACCGAGACCTATATCAACTGTATGCTTTAAAGAGCAGTGTCTATCTATCGGAAGAGTTCTTTAACAATGGTTGCCCAATTTCGGAAATAAGTGTGTTTTATTTCCCGTTTTATGAATAAACAGTTTATTTGCAATGTGAATCCATAGTGCATATTTTTACTTGCAAATCCATAGAAAATATGGAAAACCCGTAGTTGTAAACACCACTGTGTAAAAATATTAAATCGGATTTGCCTGGAATGGAAGCTATAGCTCCTTCTTTCCGATTGTCGCTTTGGGATTTTTTCGTTTACACCATCTTGTTTTTGCAAAGTTTGAAACATATGTAATTTAATATTGTAGTCTATATGAGACTAACTTAGTGGTGTTAAAAATGTAAGTATTGTACTTAAGGTACATGTAGATGGTGTTACTTGCCACAATCGGAAGGAAATAGCAAATGTTTTTAATACTTTTTCCATTACCGTTCCATCGAAGCTTGTTGACAAATTGCCGCTATGTCCTAAAATATTCAATGTCTCTTCAAACCTTTTCAAACAATTCAATCAAAGAGTAACCACCGATCAGTTGAAAATTGAACTACAAGCCGTTGACAGCTTGTCTATAGAGAAATATGCCATCTTAAGTCATTTAAAAGTAACAGGAATAGACGACATATCAGCACGGTACATTAAGGATGCTGCGAATGTACTAACCAAACCTATAATATTCTTTATCAATCAATCTAAAATGAGCGGCTTTGTTCCCGATGAATTCAAATCTGTACGGGTCAAACCATTATATAAAAAGAACAGCAGAACAGAAGTCGGAAATTACAGACCAGTTAGTATATGGTGTACAATATCGAAAATTTTAGAAAAATCAGTACATAAACAGTTTGAAGATTAAAAATAATTTATTATACGAATTTCAATCAGGTTTTATTCAACTGATACCTGTCTTGTTCATAAACAGCGAAAGGTTTATATACAGGCATGGTGTTGATAGATCTGCAAATGGCTTTTGATACTGTAGATCATCAGATCCTATGCAGTAAGCTTCAGGCGATGGGTGTGAAAAGTGTTAAATGGTTTGAATCGTATTTAACAGAAAGACGTCAACTGGTAAACGTGAATGGCACAGAATCTACTTATTGCAAAATTACTTGTGGTGTTCCACAGGGTAGTATTCTAGGTCCTTTGCTCTTTCTTTGTTACGTGAATGATGTGGTCGTCAGCATCAATCCTGATTGTAAACTTCTTTTGTATGCCGATGACAGTACTATTTTATTTTCACATAAGGATCCTGATTTTATAGCCGACAAACTCGGCAAAGAACTTGAATCATGTAGCTTGTGGCTTGTTGACAACAAATTATCTCTCCATCTTGGTAAGACTGAGTGCATACTCTTTGGACCAAAGCGGAAATTAACAAAAATATTGGAATTTGAAATTAATTGTAATGGTCATGTTATAAAATCACAGAGTAGCATTAAATTGGTCAAAATTTATCTGGTGAAAAAACTGCAAACTCTATCTTTAAGAAAGTTAACTCCGTTTAAAATTTATAAATAGAAAAGCGAATTGTCTGTCATCGGAAACAAGGAAAACATTATCCATGGCTCTTGTCAAATGCCATTTTGACAATTCATGTTCCTCCTGGTATGCAGGTATATCTAAATCTTTAAAACAAAAACTACAAGTGACTCAAAATAAAACAGTAAGATTCATCAAAAACTTGGGGCAAAGAGAGACTATAGGAACATTGAAGTTACAAAGTTAACGATATTTGAACGTTGAGCAAAGGGTAAACCAATTAAGACTGAACCAAGCGCATAAAATGTCTATCATATAATTTTCGAAGCAATAAAATTTTGTTAGTCGGGACAATTTTTGAGGGTCGGTCGGGGAACAGCAAAGAAGCAATATTTTAATATTGGGCATCAGACATTTTGTTTACAGTCGCGCCCAATACGAAATTCAAGGCCTTTTCCCGGATTTTCAAAATTTTAAAGCTTTCAAAGTTTTCTCCCGACCAGGAACGACCAAATCCATCTTCCCGACTTTTCCCGGTAGCACGGGAACCCTGTTTGAATGAATTTACCTTTTAAAGGCTTCATGTCAGTGTACGGCACAGGACGATCCCCCACCACTTTGTAGATAGCTGTGTCACTAAATCAGATGACATCTAAAATATGAAATTGTAAGCGTTATCGTGCTAGGTATACCCCCACTCGTATTATTTTACACAATCATAAAATAGAAAAATGACCATGACCAAGTCTCGCCAAACAGGAAGTTGATATCACAGGGTGACCAAAATTGCATACGACGCATTCCCCCTAGTTATAGAGTCAAATGCCAAATTTGAAATATATCGGCCCAGTAATAGCTGGGAAATATAGAAAAATCGTACTTTTGAAGGGCGTGATAGAAAATATCATCGTATCGCGGCGAGTCCGATACTAGTGATATTTTCTGTCGAGACCTTCTAAAACTACCATTGTTGTTTTTATCGGCAACGTCATAAGAGTCATTACGTCATAGTCGTGACGTCATTGTCTGATATTTTCTTGTATCAGGTCAATATGGAGATACTCACATTATTAGTTGGTAAGATCAAAGAGAAAAATGTACATATTGCCGATAAATGTGCAACGAAAATTTTCACTATGTTCAATAAAGGGAAAATGGATAAGTCCTGCCAAAAAGGAAGTCCATATTCATGTATGAAAATATGAATATAAAATCAGTTTTCGCACCTCTGGTGCTTTTTCTGATTTTTTTAATTGTAAAACAATTTCAGTATCAAATCTTCAAATGTCTCATTCAAATTTTTTTTGTAGTTTTTGGCAAACACGTAAATGCCGTTTAAGCACCTTTTTTACGGTTGGATTTGAGCGGCAGATTCAAAATCGTGTGCATAGTGTCGATTCTCGATGACCCTGTCTGACCCTTCTGACTTGGTAACACGTGATGATATTGTGATTATATTATTTGTATGATTCTGTCAGGGTGATTGACAAGGCTTTTTATTTCTGTCCACAAACAAAAAAAAAAAAAAAAAAAAAAAAAAAAAAAACCTTTCAGATTTGTCATAATGGAAAAATACGGAATGCCAAGGGCTTAACTTGATATAATTTCTCCAAATGATTATTTTATGCAGACATTTTTATTAAAGGATTCCATAAAGTAACTCGAGTGTCCTCATGCTTTGCACGCCTACGTATTGCAGTCGTGGGCAATATACGGCTATTTCAAAATCAAAGCAGGTATACAAATATTGTACGTCAGTTTGTATAGTTAACGAGAAACAATTAAACAAAACTTAAACTAATAACGACAGCAATTGAGTATTTTGTTACTAAACACGATGGGAGAATGATTGCTTGAAAGCATAATTACTCAGGGATCAGACACTTTGTAAAGGACAAGAACAGAACATAATGACTTGCATGCAATGTTTTTACAATGGTATGTAAAGATCTTTATGGGCAGGGTTACAAGTTGTTTGTGGATTATTGTAATACTGCTTTAGGACTGGCTGCAGATTAAGTAAAGAAAAGGATATGTTTAATAGGTGCTGTAAAAAGTAATAGTTCAGCTATACCACCAGCATATAGAAAATCAACAGGGTGGGATAATTGAGCAAATCATTATAACAAAAGTTTGCGAGGAGTTGATCTATAAAGTAAATACTTAAATAAATACTCCTCGTCATTGGTGAAAGATACCTCTTTAGCTCACCTGGCTAATGCCAGGGTGAGCTTTTGCCATCACTTTGCGTCTGTCGTCCGTCCGTCCGGCGTAAACTTTTCATTCAAAGATCTTCTCCTCTGAAACTACTGGGCCAATTGGCACCAAACTTGGCCACAATAGTCCTTCGGTGGTCCCTTACAAAAAAGGTGTTTTTCAGGATCGCGCAATTTCCAAGATGACCGCCAGCGGGGAACATAGTTTTAACATTGGACCCTATGGGAAAACACTTTCAAAGATCTTCTTCTCTGAAACTACTGAGCCAATTGGAACTAAACTTGGCCACAATAGTCCTTTGGTGGTCCCTTACAAAAAAGGTGTTTTTTTAGGTCGGCGCAATTTCCAAGATGGCCGCCAGCGGGGAAAATAGTTTTAACATTGGACCCTATGGGAAAACACTTTCAAAGATCTTCTTCTCTAAAACTACTGAGCCAATTGGAACCAAACTTGGCCACAATAGTCCTTCGGCGGTCCCTTGCAAAAAGGTGTTTTTAGGTCCGCGCAATTTCCAAGATGGCTGCTAGCGGGGAAAATAGTTTTAACATTGGACCCTATGGGAAAACACTTTCAAAGATCTTCTTCTCTAAAACTACTGAGCCAATTGGAACCAAACTTGGCCACAATAGTCCTTCGGTGGTCCCTTGCAAAAAAGGTGTTTTTTAGGTCCGCGCAATTTCCAAGATGGCCGCCCGGCACCTGAATCGGTTTTCAGGGGCTTCGGCTACAGAGCTGCCGGGCGCGTCCCCAGGTGGTGGATAGGGGAATGCCCTGTCTATGCGGGGTAGTCAGGTCATAATACGGAAAGCCTAACCGCGAACCATTGTAGCCAAACTGTGTCGAGAAACGCCACGCTCCATGCAGTATAAAGACCCCTTCTATATTTCTCTAATGAGAGCAGACGCACTGGGTGTCGTATGGAAGGCTAAATTTCCTGCCCCTACCCATTTCTCCAATTTTCCAGTGGCAGTCAAAAGTCGTTGCCCAGGTTGTCCCTTCCACCTTTATTTCCTGTTTCTGATACTTTCAATTTTTTGAATTGATTAACTTGTTCTCGTCCTGATATAGCTGAAATATTGCTCATTGGACGTTAAACTCTAACTAATCAATCAATCAACCAAGATGGCCGCTAGCGGGGAAAATAGTTTTAACATTGGACCCTATGGGAAAACACTTTCAAAGATCTTCTTCTCTGAAACTACTGAGCCTATTGGAACCAAACTTGGCCACAATAGTCCTTGGGTGGTCCCTTTCAAAAAAGGTGTTTTTTAGGTCCGTGCAATTTCCAAGATGGCCGCCAGCGGGGAAAATAGTTTTAACATTGTACCCTATGGGAACACTCTTTCAAAGATCTTCTTCTCTGAAACTACTGAGCCAATTGGTACCAAACTTGGTCACAATAGTCTTTGGGTGAAACTTTACAAATAAGGTGTCTTTCAGGATCGCGCTACATTCAACATGGCCGCCGGCGGAGACATAGTTTTCACATTGGACCCTATGGGAAAACACATTCAAAGATCTTCTCCTCTGAAACTACTGGGCCAATTGGACCCAGCAGGAAACATAGTTTTAACATTGGACCCTATGGGAAAACACTTTCAAAGATCTTCTTCTCTGAAACTACTGAGCCAATTGGAACCAAACGTGGTCACAATAGTCCTTAGGTGGTCCCTTGCAAAAAGGTGTTTTTCAGGATTGCACTATATCCAACATGGCCGCCAGTGTGGGACATAGATTTAACATTAGACCCGATGGGAAAACACATTCAAAGATCTTCTCCTCTGAAAGTAATGAGCCAATTGGAAAAAAAATTGGCCGCAATAGTTATTGAGTGGTCCCTTGAAAAAAGGTGTTTTTCAGGTCAGTGCGATATCCAACACGGCGACCAGCGGGGAACTTAGTTTTTACATAGGACCCTAAGGGAAAACACATTCAAAGATCTCCTCTGAAACTACTTAGCCAATGGAACCAAACTTGGTCAAAATAGTCTTTATGTGGGACCCTGAAAAGAAAACTGTTTTTTTTTAGGTTCACACTTTATCCAAGATTGCTGCCAGCAGGGAACATTGTTTCACATTGGACCACATGGGAAACACTAACGGAGGTCTTCTCCCCTTTAACTAATTAGGGATATTGGATTTATAGTTTAACTATATATATGGGCTCATTAACATAAAATGTCTATGTTAATCAAGGGCCAGGTGAGCGATACAGGCTCTTGAGAGCCTCTTGTTCAATTGTACTGACATAATGGTAGCGAAATCGTTCATTATCTTTCCAGAGTTTGTTGATAAGAATCGAAGTTTTTTTTTCTGATTCTCAGTTTTGTTGAAGGTTTTGCAGCTCGAGTTGAGAGAAGCAATTGCAACTTCTCTCATGAAATTAGAAAAACCGTGGTGACAAAGAAATTGTAAGCAAAGGCATAAATCATATGCCTGTATTTGGAGACCCAAGGAAAACTATTTCTTGTTACGCAAAGGCTAGTTTAAGCTCGGCTTCCGTTATATAGATGACATTTTATCACTAAACAACCCTCGCTTTTGTGACTTTCTTCATTTTCTCTATCTAAAAGAGCTCGAAACTAAAGATACTACAGATACTTCAACATCGGCCTCTTTCCTTGATTTTCATCTTCACATAGACAATAGAGGTACCCTATAAACTAGGTGAATATTGTTCACCTCTAGTTGAAGACCCTCAGGCGACATCAAGATGAAGACAGGAATAAAAGCCCTGTCCTTGATAAAGTGGAGTTTTCTATGTATCGTGTGCGTTTTTGTCACATGTATATTCACTCCATATCCTTTCATTTTTCCTATGTATGACAAAAGCGATGACTTCACTTCTAAAATAAACAACTTCCCCTTTTTTTGTAGCAACATTACAAAAGCACCGAGATGTGGAGTTTACATGTCCAAACTCATTCGCTATTCAAGGGCCCGTGGTTGAATGAGCTCGGTTAGTTATAAATAGGCTACTTAAGCAAGGGTATGTTACCCATAACTTGAAGTCATCACTACAGTAGTTTTACGGTGACATCACGATCTTGTGAACCGCTATGGAATATTTGTTTCAAAAATGACAAGATATCTTTCTTTTTGCCGGTGATGTTTGTTTTCTCTGCAGAATCTGGTTTTCAAAACAGGTGTCTTATAAATTAACAGAAAATTCTTACTCTTCCGGCGCACTTGATCTAATCCATGGTTTTTTGTTTTCGTTTGTGTTGTTCATTGTTGAATGTGTCTGTCTTCATTTTTCTTTTTTGTTTCGTAATCATGTTATGTCTGTTTCTTTGCTTTTTCCGATGTTGTCATTGTACTTGGACTATTCGTTTTAGACTGACGGATTGGATCGCACTTACCTTCACTCCACAGCAAAGCATTATGTAATTGTTCTGTTTTCGAACAGCCATTATGTTGTTCAACTATACGAAATTCTTTATTGAAATGACATGAAGATGTTGAAATCAGAAAGTATGTTGAAACTTAGAGGAAATGCAAAAAAAGGAGAAAATATATGGAGTAACAATTTTTGCCGCCCCTCCCCCAAACAAAAGTCTAAAAAAGCAAAACGTATAGGTACAAAGTATTAAGTGATGGTATTAGTATATCAAGAGCCCTATAATTTTAGAACATTATATTTGGTGATGTGGTGTCTTACAACACGAAGTCGTGACGCCTTGACCTGTTTTCACCATCGGGTGGTAATGTTAATTATTTTTTCTTTTATCTGATTCCAAATAATCTAATTGGGGTTCTATAGTTTTTTCCATCGGTCAACCGTTTTTTCTTGCATAGAATTCTTGGCTTGTGCTAAATTGAAATATTTGAAATTTGATCTTAAGTTGATAAGTTGTATTGTGTAAGGGGCTATTAGATTCTCCCATGACTACATCCTCTTTGCTGATTCTTTTTAAATATCTTTGAGTATATGGTCTTCTAAACGTTTAGATTTTGTCTGCACTGAATAGACATAAGTTGTCGAAATGCGCATATGCATAAGGTAAATTCACAGTAACCTAGGTATTTAGTTATTTTTAACTATAAATTCATTTTTTGTCAAAAGATTTCTTGGCTTGTATCAGAAGGATGGATTTGGAATTTGTTGAGGCGTTGAAAAAGATGGGCTGCGCTGAAGCCTTTAGTGAATTTTATTTCGTCACTCTACAACTTCCTTTTTGCTGATACTTTGATCTTTTAACTCTTAACCAAAGATTTCCAGACTTGTATCAATTGAATAATATTTGATTGATTGATTGATTAGTTAGAGTTTAACGTCCAATGAGCAATATTTCAGCTATATCAGGACGAGAACAAGTTAATCAATTCAAAACAAATTGTAAGTAAAAGAAGAAAGAAATAAAGGTGGAAGGGACAACCGGGGCAACGACTTTTGATTGCCACTGGAAAAGGGGAGAAATGGGTAGGGGCAGGAAATTTAGCCTTCTATACGACACCCAGTGCGTCTACTCTCTTTAGAGAAATATAGAAGGGGTCTTTATACTGCATGGAGCGTGGCGTTTCTCCACACAGTTTGGCTACAATGGTTCGCGGTCAGGCTTTCCGTATTATGACCTGACTACCCCGCAAAGACAGGGCATTCCCCTATCCACCACCTGGGGACGCGCCCGGCAGCTCTGTAGCCAAAGCCCCTGAAAACCTATTCAGGTGCCGGGAATAATATTTGATATTTAGCTTAAAATTGATAAAGAAATAAAAGTAAATGGGGGGTGAGGGTTATGGATGTGTAAAGGCGACCGACTCACAAACTGAATACAGTCACCAAAGGACTTTATGTAAAATGAGTGAGTGAAAGACTGCGTTAACACATCCATTAAATCCTTAAAAAAAAAAAAAAACTATCATTTTTTATAATTCCAATATTATTTTGAAAATTGAAATTAGACGTTGTTACAGCAATTAAAATTATGGTTTGACAAAAAAAAAATTCGTGTCTAACTGTTTTAAAACTATATACCGAAGTAACTGAATTTGTTTTCTGCATAAGCGCATTTCGACAACTTATGTCTCTTCAGTGCAGATTAAATCTAAACATAGGGAAGACAGTAAAATCAACGATGTTCAAAACCTGATAGAGAACAAATAACCAATAATAAGGTCTTAATGTAAAGCCAAAATCAGCTAAGTGCAGACTTTTAATCCCTGTAGACTTATCTGAATTTACTATTGTCCATTGTTAGAGGATTGAAATTATGGAGCCTTTTTGACAATACAAGTCTGGACATACTCAAGTTTAATTGCCTCTTGATCATGTAAATTGAGGGGGCAGACATGGTAAATGGGAGAAAGGGGGAAATGGCTACAGAAAGTCAACCCCCCCTAACCACCACTCTAAAATTGTTATGACTTTATCAATTTCTCTATAACTGTAATTTAGATCAATAATCGTTAAAGGGGAAGTTCAGTCAAAAATCAAAATTTGATATTCTGTTATTTACATGTCAAACATCGATGATACATCGACAAAAAAATTATATCTTTATCTATAAAGTCAATAAACGAAATTAGAAATGTCAAGAAATTACTACTGGGGGTCCGCCATGTATACATAGGTGGCGACACAATCGATATTACAACATCTAATTACCGCTGTACATGTATACTGCGGAAAAATGTGACACGTACAATTATCATAAAAATTACATTGTGTTACCATGCGGAATTTCTAATTACACTTTCGAATTAGTTTCGTTGTACTGGTCAGGTTTTCTGATTTTTCAAAAATCACCTACCTGTATGATAATTTAAAATCAACGAAATATTTTGCTTATTATTTAGCATCTGAATAGGCGATCGTTTATTATTTTCGTTCTCATATTAATAAGGACATAAAAATACTGAAAATAATCTCTTGATATCTGCTTTTAGTTTTTTTTTTCTTTATTTTCATCATTTTTATGAAATTAATCTAGGATTCAAAGAATTCTTTCCCAAACAAAAAAGAATAAATAAATCGTGCAAGCAGAATAATATTTATAATATTGTATTTCTAAACCATCTCTGTTACCGTAATTTCCGAGAGATGTGAATATATATATATATTTTTTAATTTGTGTGACTACCTGCATGAGGGGATTGTATATTGTAACAGTCGTAAAACAATCTGTCTGTGTATATTTCACTCTGGGACTAATATAAAAGGGATTTGAAACATTCACATTTCTTATAATTTCGGTGTCTCGGCAGATTTACCTATAAATCGTCGTATTTTTTAGCATTTCTG
>MJUU01059223.1:6132-36090 GCA_002080025.1 Modiolus philippinarum | reverse complement strand
TCTGAATGAAAACCGCAACTTCATCACAAGCATTATTCCGACTATGGAATAAATGATTAATTGACTTGTTTACAAGTATATATTCATACATAATAAACACGCAATAAGTTCTGTGGCGTGCGTGTCACAGGTGACCACGTGAACAAAAAATTCACCTGAACAAATAATTCACCTGTGTCACACGGACCACCTGGGGTTTTAATTAATGACAATAAAAATTACAATTTACAAGGTAACATGTTACAGAGGATTAAGTTTTGTCAACAACGAAGTGTAAGTGCACAATTTCTTAACCGTGAAAAATATCCGCACGTGTGCACATTCGTTTTTGAAAGGAGTAAAATAAGGTATGCACGAAATTTACATTCTTTTGAAAAAGGGTTAGTTTCTTTATCATTTTCTATTTATTACTAATAGAAACTCGAAATTCGGAAATTAATAGTTTTTTCCCTAACTTCATGTTCATGTTTTGATCAACGTTAATTGATAGCGTACATTTTAGTTTATTTTTCCTATATGGTATATGGATATCGAGTATTGACCAATCAAATCATATTATATAAGGTACCGGAAGCCTTGTATAAGGTACCGGAAGAAGTCAATATGGCAGCCCCCTGCTTGTTAAAATTTTGATACAAAAAAAAAAATTATAGAATAACCACTTAAGATCTGAAAACGGGTCACGGCAACAACGTTTTAAAATACATGTTTGAATAACATATCATATTTAATTTTTTGAGTGAACTTTCCCTTTAAAACGTAATCATTTTTATTATAGCACATATTCCTCTGCAGGATTAAAGTTTGTACATTTGCATCATTTTTGCAGTTCAGTAACTGTTGAATTTTTGTCATAGATTAAGCATCTCGTTCCTAAAGTCGAACACAAGGGTTGGAGTAGGGAAAGAAAAAACAAATATTTGATTTCGGCAAAGCTTCACCCCTTTAAGACCCTTTATAAGGGTGGTTATATTCAGGCAAGATATTTATTCTGTTTGGAAATACATTAATGCGGTATAACTTCCAAAACACTCAAATAAAATAGTGAAAACTTTTCATGAAATAAACAGTAAGGTAAAAATACACTAGGTCTTAAAAGCGGACATTATAACGTTTTATGTATTGTCTTTAATGGTTTGTTGCCGTCTTATATTGTGACCGGAGAGAATTTTGCTTGCTGATAATCAGTATTTTTACTAACGGGGATCGAACACTGGACCCTTTGCTTCATAGCCAGACAAGCTACCGAATGAGCTCAAGATATATTCTGTAAACTCAGTCGATTTTACCGGCTTTATATTTACTGCCTGAATTCAACTTATATGTCTACTTGTGGGTGCCTTATCATGGAAAGTGAAATTAACATTTCACGTTTTAAATTCAAATTTTGTATTTGAATATCTTAGAAATATCGGTTCTTATGAGTGACAATTACACTTAAGAACTATTTATTTACATTGTGTGACGCAGTCCTGTGTTATCTGCAAGCGCTTTTGTCTTCTGCAAACCGATTTAGCAATAG
Source organism: Modiolus philippinarum (assembly GCA_002080025.1). Taxonomy (NCBI): domain Eukaryota; kingdom Metazoa; phylum Mollusca; class Bivalvia; order Mytilida; family Modiolidae; genus Modiolus; species Modiolus philippinarum. The sequence continues at coordinate 34,568 of MJUU01059223.1, read as the reverse complement.
CATGTCTTTGAAAATAGATGGATGAAAATCAAAGGGAAAAAGAGCTGTTCATTTCAAATCAAAGCCAAATCCTAAAATTAACCACATCAAGGAGACCCAAGTCGGATTGCCTGGTAATCTATCCGCCATTGACTATAAATGGATATAACAATTCCAATACATAAGTAGATGACTAAATAATATATTTCCACGGTGAAGGCAATCTCTAAACATGTCAAGCAAAATCCTAAAATTTACCACATCAAGGAGACCAAGTCGGATTACCTGGTAACCTAATCGTCATTGACAATAATTGGATACAAACATTCCAATACATATAGCTGCCACACCAATATATTTCCATGATACAGGCAATCTCTATACATGTAGTAATGATAATCAACGCTAACCAGACAGGTTCATTAGTTATGTGTTAACTTGTTATTCGATTAACGCCAGCTAATGGTATAACATTGCGACATCACTAGATCTGTGCAGTTTCCCTGTTAAAATCACATGTTATGTTCCTTCTATATACAAAAAAAAACAAACAATATCAAGCGCGTGTCGACTTTCTAAACTTAAAATACAGTGAAAAAACAGGATTAAACAAGAAGCATTAACGATGTTCAAACAAAATATGTATAATTCTTTAGACAAGCAAGTTGTTTTCTTTCAATTAAATTGACAACAAGAGGAAAGAGAACAATATGTGTTTGTTAAACACTACATATGACCCCAGATTCTACAGAAAAAAATATATGAAAATACCTTATTTAACAGCAGGAAACGAAGTCAACCTAAAGTTGTTTTTTTTTCCAAAATGTTACTTTTTCTGAAGTTGATCAAATTCAATACTTCGAAAGAGAACCACATGAAATGGAACATGCCGAAGAGTCACAATCACCTAACGCGTAACCAAAACCGAATCTGCAAGACAGCTACAAGGCAGATCAACAACTTTCTGGTTCAAACTTCAACCTTAGGAATTGTGTGAACTCATTCATCAACATTCAGACTTTCTATTAAATTTAGCCGACAAGTGAGCTTGGATATTCAAGATAATTCAAAACAATTCAGTGATTCAAGAATAATCTCTGGATTTTACATTTGGACTATTTCGAACTTTGACTATCATAAATTCTAGAACCAGGAACGAAAACTTCGCGATTCAGAAGATTCTGTAAAAATATGATACCCCAACTCGCGAATGGGTGATATATTGGAATACTCTTGTCTGTCCTTCCGAAGTTCGTCGCACTTTTCTAGGCTACTGCTTGATTTATATGTTTTCATATTTGACTTTCTATATATATTGCATTGCGTCATACACTATTTTTGAAATGTGCTTGAAGTATTTCTGCAAATTTTCAAATGTTTTTGATGTTTCGAATTGAAATTCTAAAAAATAGTTTTTACCAAAAATTCAAAACACAAATTTCAACTGTACACAACTGCTTGACAAAACTGAAACTCATAACTTGAAAAAGTACGCAGGGAGGTTAAGGCAGTTTGGGAAAAATATAGAAGTTTCACAACGGTTTAGAACACAAGTTTTTGGTCGCCAAGAATTACACTTATAGTGTACCTATCTTGGTCCTTTTTCATTTTTCGATTCTTATAAATATTTAGTTGATCATTCAGACATCTCAAAATATATAAATAGAAAGTGAAAGTGGTCACGTGACCTAAATTTCAGAAGTTCGCAAGATGCAACTTTCAAGTGAAAAGGGCAGGCTGAAGCCGAACATGCAGGGTCTTAAAAAAATTGTTTTAATGTTCAGTGAAACTCATATTTTCAAGAAAGTGCTGCGACATCAATACCTTAGATGCCCATCATACTTAAAAATGCACATTTTGTACAGTGGAAGGGTCAAATCGCACTAACTTGGGTATTCAGGCCTTTCAAATCATACTTCATTGCGTACAGAATTTGATGTCGCAGTACTTTTCAAATGAAATGATAAATCCACTTTTCAACCATTTTCAAATCATAGGTGTGGCGCTTGTGCCTGCCCTTTTGAATTGAAAATTTATTATCGATTCGTGTCTGCTATGAGTGCCGATTTAAATCGCATCAATGATATAGACGAACTTTACAATCTAAGTCGGAATGGACAAGGTGTATATACGGAAATCATAAAGAAAATTTTCAGGCGACAACTTCAGTTCTTTGCTGCGTGCTTTTATTAATTTAGAATAAATTGGTCGTATTTACAGCTGACACATATTTTTGTTTCCCCTATGTCCATGTTATAAAGAATAAACGGAGAACTTGCGAAAAGTTGTGACAAGTGACTGTGATTCAGGGTGTTAACGAGTTTGCGTAGTGGTACAACATGATGTTGTACCCCTGTAAAGTATAGTATCTGTACCCCTGTAAAGTATAGTATCTATTCTATTCTATTTTATTCTAGAACTCAACTAACTTCAACTGAGCATTGGTCGTTCCAGTGTGTGTGTGCTTGCATTGGGAAAAATGGTTTTAACCAGTGGTTGGTAACGCTACGGCATTTTTATTTTATTTATTTTGATTTTGCAGACTTGTTTACACATTTTAGCACGAAAGCGTAGTCCAAGACGAATAAAAGCGTAGTTTTTGCTTTGAAAGAACACTTTGCTTTGTGTATAAAGAAGAGGCACCAATGCGCTGCTTTCTAACATTTCACGAACCCTACGTAAGTGTAAAATTAAACATATTCTGTTAAGTGCATTTATTTGATGATTTCAAGTAAGCATTGTTCCCGAGTTTCAACTGCCACTTGAAAATGGGTAGGGGCAGGAAATTTAACCTTCTTAACAAACTCCCCCAGTGAGTTTACTCGTAACGAGAAATATAGACGACAATATTCTGTGGACGACGTAGCGTTGTTCCATAATGACTGATTAAGTAATAAAAATAGCTTTTGTGTCCATTTAACACTATCTCAGCTTTACCACGAAGAGAGCAAGTTAAATCATTTCAAAAAATTATCTAGAGTAAAAGACAAATAATGGTGGAAGGGACGAGTTTCGATTTGCACTGAAAAATTGGAGAAATGGGTAGGGGCAGGAAATTTAGCCTTTTCTACAATCCCCAGCAAGTCTGCTGTAAGGGGAAATTTAGATGGGAGTCTTCATACTGTATAGGACGTTGGGTTTCTCCACACAGCTTGGCTCCTGTGGGCCGACATTAGGCTTTCCGTATTATGATCCGACTACTCCACATAGACGAGGCATTTATTTTACCACCACCAGGGTATTGTAGCCGGTACCCCTGAATTGCTTACGAAAACAATTAATTCAATATGGTATAATAAAATCAGAAAGAAATCAATGTGGAAGGACATTTTGAAGTCACTCAGAAGTGGGTAGGGACAGGAAATTTAGACTTCCACGCGAATCCCCGAGTCTGCTCTTGTAAGAATAATATAAAGGGGTCTATCTTATACTGCATTCGGCCTGGTGTTTCCCTAGACATTTTGACTGCAATGATTGGCGGTGAGGTTTTCCATTTTATGACACAACTATGCAGCATACACAGGACATTCCCTTATCCATCACTTGGGCACATTCCCGGCAGCACTGTAAAGGGTGCCCCAGTAAATTCATTCACCAGATGACCCTTGTAATACACACCAGTTACAGTTTTGAATGATGTGGTCTTTTAAAGTTTTAGGCCTGTCATTAGCAATTACTTAAGTATTTGCAACCTGTTTGCGTACTCTGTATAAAATAAAAGTACCAACATTCATGTGCATGGTGGGATCACCTGGACCTTCTGGTACCTGAATATGTTCTCAGGAGCTCTTCTACAGAGCTGCCGGGCGCTTCCCCAGGGGGTGAAGGAAATGCCTGATGTATACGGGGTAGTCAGGTTATAATACGAAAAGAATGACCTCGAATCGCTGAGCAGAAACACAACGCCCCATGCAGTGTTCCTCGTACAAGAGCACTCTCATTGGGGCCGTATAGAAAGCTAAATTTCCTGCCCCCTACCCATTTCTCTAATTTTTCGGTGGCAATGCAAACTTGTCCCATTCACCACTATATCTTTCTTCTTTTATCTGTATTTTTTTTTACATCTATTTAACAATCATAACAATCAAGAAAAGTCCCGAAACCAGATGCAGAAATTTTGCAACCAAAAATATTTTTCAACCTCTGTAGTATCCAAGCGTAGAAATCGCGGGTGAAAGCGTAGGGCGTAATTTGAGGTCAAAAATCGTAGTAACTACGCCAAAATAGTAGTGGTAAACAGGTCTGAATTTTTGATTTTTTTTTTTGCAGACAAAACTGATGACCACTTTGTTATTTATTCAACAGGACATGAAGCATTTTTCTTCTCGTAAAATTGATTTCTTTAAACATGACAATATTTAATACTCCTTTGTCATGTTTGTGTCTCCCTTACATGGCCTTACTTATTATTTACTCCAATTTTTTATTCACTTATAAAGAATTCAGACTGGGACTAATAAGGCAGCGACCATTTGAAAAATTGGGGTGGTTCATGGACTTACCTACACATGAATCTTTTATTTTTACCTATGACAAAAACAATTTATTTATTTTTTCACTACATGTTGAAAACAATTCATTTTTTTCTGACCAAATGAAAATACATTTTAATTTTTTGACATAATTGCAAACATTATATTTTTCCCAATAGATTGGAAGCAAATAATTTTTTTTAAATCCATATGCCCATCTCCAGATTTTTTAATTGGTCACTACCTGTAAATATTATAGCTGTAATATTGTCCCTGGTTCAGATTTCAAATTTCTTGACACAGTGTATGGCAACATAAGAGTGAGTTGGAAATTCTCATGATATTCCATGCAGCAAAATCATGCTTTTTGGCATTTTACTTTGATTTTTTTCTGTAAATCTCGCACATTTCTTTCACAAAAACGTGAAAGCATTGGTGTTTTAACTTCAGTCAATATAGAAAAAGTTTCTTCATTATAACAAAGCAAATTTAAAATTTGGCACAATTCATTTTTATAGTAATTTACTGAATGTCTAAATGCTCTGCAAGCGTTAGTTTAACTACATTTCTATTTTCTAGCAGCATATATAGTTCTAGTTATCTTTTGTTTTAAGGCATATTATCTGCTTTTATTTGCTCAAAATTCAGAATATTAAAACTTTTTATTATAAAACCTATAGCCCAAGCTCCTCCCACAATCAAATGGCTATTTCCTTAATCGTTTAAATAATTATCTGTGACTTTTCAGTATTTATCAATTTACAATAAAAGTTTCTGTATCTTGAACACTCAGATACTATATCTGATAGTATTTTCCTAACCCTATTTATTCTTTAAATCTTTTCTGTGAAGGTTACATTTTGTATATCAAAATTCAACTTTGTACCTCTTGTATACAAAAAATATCTACAGGATAACTGGATATAGAAAGATATGAAACACATTGTGAAATTACAACTCATTAAATAAGAATTTGGTCTAATCATGTTCTCACATACAAGAAAAATTTTACAATCTTTATTTGCACAAATAAACCCTAACGGGTTAAAGCAAAATATAAACAACACAGTGACATACAAATGTTTCAGCTATTATCCAATCCTTAGGCCACCATTCACAAAGTAAAAATATTTTTTTTCTATTAATCAAATAACAATGTTGGATGTATATGCAATTTATTCCATCAGGAACAAATATGATATTCATTTTATTCCATCAGGAACAAATATAATATGAAATTTACTCCATCAGGAACAAATATACAAAATGTACATGTAATATGCAATTTACTCCATAATGCAACAAATATAATATGAAAGTTATTCCATTAGCATCAGGAACAAATATATTATGCAATCTATTCCATCACGAACAAATATTTTACCCAATTTTATTCCATTAGGAACATGAAATTATCAATCTAATGTCAATTAGATTTAAATATTGTATCCTATTTATTCCATTTGTACAATTATAATACTTCTTTTTCCTTAATTTGAAGAAATGTTATTGAACTTATATTCTGTCACAAAACAGCATATCCTGAAATTTTATTTGATATCTGAGTAAGAATTTCAAAGAGGAGTTGTGGTTTAACAAACCCATGACAACCCAAGATGACGATAAATATAAAATCAAAGTTTTATGGCCACACAAAAAATATTTAAAGACACATACAGTGCTAAAAAATTACAGATATAAAATAATAACCCTTAGGACATGCATGTAATATTACTGTGATAAATATACATATAAATTATAACATGCCCTTTTCCATATCGGCACTGGTATCATTCTGAGACTGTCATAATCGCCTCGAGGCGCTAGCCGAGGGCTGATATGGGTCAAGGGGTGATACCAGGGCCTATATGGAAAAGGACATGTTATAATCTTTTTATCACAAATCTAAATGAAGAATTCATAAATTAGAAAAAAGACACAATTAATTGGCATCTTTAAAAACAATGAACACGGTATTTTTACTTCGATATAACGTTAACTAAAATATTTTCTTAAGTAAATGATACCGGGGATGATAAGGAAAATGACATTTAATAATGTTTTGAACAAGCAATCTTAATTTTCAACATCAAAGAGTACAAACATTCCCGAGTCCCCCTTATAAGGGTATATTTTGCACATATTAGAAAACGAAAATTGAAGGTTGGAGCCTGCTGGCCTGTGATAACTTTTTTCAAGGCGAGTCCATGTTTTCTATCTTTTCTGTTTGACACTGTCTTTGACTTAATGAAATAGATGAGCATTTCCATGTGTTTTTCCCAAATTTAGTTGAGTTTCTTTTTGAATCCGTTGTCAAATGTAAAAACATGATGAGGTATGCAATAAGTTACACTACTATGTCGTCATCAAAATGTGTGCAACAGGGCATGATAACATTACAGTTATTGCATATGCAAAAGTCTATGTATTACGTATAAATATGTGATGAACTGCATTTTAACTGTTTTTATTGTTGGTCATTCTCCTAAAAACAGTGTTTTCACTAAAACTGATGAAAAAATTCAAAGATAAAAATTAAGCTACCTGTCCCTAATTTTCAAAAAGTACAATTCAAAGGAACATTGTCATTTAAATATACTAAATTTTGATAATGATCGGTCAAATAGAAACAAGGATACGCTGTCCACAGACTCTGATAACCAAGATGCATGTGTCATACCATAATCAGATAATAAGACCGAAAAATTGGGAGCTCAATACCTGGAACCACATATAAGTGGCATTTATTTGTTGATTAATTTTAAATCATGCTATATATTATTTTGTTTTAATAGATATTTTATTAGTTGAACATTCACTCGGAAAATTAAATCTTCAAAATGGTTGAAAACTATTTTAAACCTTAACATGTTAAAATAGAGAAAAGTACATGGAAACAAATTCTTGACTTCTGGTAAGATTTGAACTGACACTTTCCACTTAAAAAATGGATGTACTACTATTATACTACAGAAGCTTTGATTTTAAATGTTTCCATGCGTAATGGATTTAAAATAATATTTAATCCAGAAAATAAAATAAATAAAATTAAAAATATATCTAGAATATAACCTTAATTTACAATCATTTACCTTAACATTGCAAAATTTATGGATTTGGCAATTGGTAAACTGTCAAGAAATAATAACCTTATGATCTAAAGATGTATGAATGTTGAAGGTACATCCACTGAACATTAAGATCACTGATGTGTAACATGTAGTATCTCAGATATAAACATTAATGGAATCTTTAACCCAAGTCAGTCAAGTGTAAAATGTAGGTCAAAGTGACCCAGTTATCATCTGAAGCTGCAAGACTCTCCAAGACGCAACCACTGACCAAAGATGATTGATGTGCCACATGTAATTTCTCATATATGAACCTTAACACAAACTTAAACCGGAGTCATTGAAACGTAAAATGTAGGTCAGAGTGACCCAATTGTCATCTGAAGCAGCATCGGTCTTCAAGACACATCCACTGACCAAAGATGATTGATGTCCCACATGTAGTTTCTCAAATATGAACCTTAATGCAAACTTAAATCGGATTCATTGAAGCATACAATGTAGGTCAGAGTGACCCAATTATCATCTGAAGCAGCATCACCCCCAAGACCCATCTACTGACCAAAGATAATTGATGTCCCACATGTAGTTTCTCAGATATGAACCTTAATGCAAATTTTAACCGGAGTCATTGAAGCATAAAATGTAGGTCGGAGTGTCCCAATTATCATCTGAAGCAGCATAACTCTCCAAGACAAATCCACTGACCAAAGATAATTGATGTGCCACACGTAGTTCCTCAGATATGAACCTTAGCGCAAACTTTAACCGGAGTCATTGAAGCATAAAATGTAGGTCAGAGTGACCCAATTATCATCTGAAGCAGCATCACTCTCCAATACGCATCCACTGACCAAAGATGGTTGATGTGCCACATGTAGTTCCTCAGATATGAACCTTAACGCAAACTTAAACCTGAGGTGGGACGAACGGATGGACGGACGGGCGAGATGCTATATCCCGTCCACAACTATGTGGGCAAGGGGATAATAATAAACAATTGTAAACCCTAATATAAGTCTCATCTACCTATTGACCTACCCCTAATAGGTACTGAGAACTAAATATGTTCACTAGACTGTGAAATTGAGGTCACAGACAAAAAAAAACATATACATGTACATGTAGCAGAGTCATGTACTACACGAGACCAACCAAAATACTAAATATGACATACCATAAAGAGTTACCCAGAAATACCATTACGGACTTGAATACAAAAACTTAATGTTCTGTCTAGAACATGAAATAGAAGCAAATGACAAAAGCCATACAGCAGACTGTAATAGGGTCGATTCAATAAATGTGTCCCAACTTACTTTCTTGACCAATCAAATGCAGTGATGTTGGGACTGATTCATTGTTTGCTTCTATATCTATAACTGGCGGTTCCTTAGTAAAAAGATGACAAAATCTTACATTGCGTATGAATATACACAATATTTTGTCTGTTTCCGTCCACATTTGATGACATTGTGTTTTCCTTAACACAGAAGCTGACAAAAGATATACACATCACAAACTGACGGTGGGGACAGATTTATTGAATATGTTCTATACTACCCAAGACAAACCCACATAATATCATTTACCACTAAATTAATATTATAGTTACCGAGAAAATGACTTATAAGAAAAACTTAACGTGATCACCAGACTGTGAAATTAAGGTCAAAAGCAAAAGTCATATGCAATCTAATCTAGTCCACGCATAACCACACAGAAACATGCAAAAACACCTATAGTAAAACAAGGATCCCACAACTATTTTCCATGGATTCCATGCGTTGAAATTGCATGTTCTAGGAAAATCACCAATCTATGCTGGCTGATCTGTTGGATGTGGGTTTATGATTTAGAATTCCCCATTTCCTCGTTCTTGCTTCTGAATTCGTTTGCCGATGTACTTTAACTTACTTACATGTACTAAATATTATCATCAGCTACCACTTATAGTTGTTGAGAAATTCACTTAATCAGAGAAACTTAATGTGGCCACTAGACCGTGACATTGAGGTCAAGGAAAAAAGTTATAGACTGACATGAACAATTTACAAACAAGACAAACCTATATACTTTTTCCTGTAAATATTGTATTTCATAAACTACATAAAATATGTCTCTTAATCAAATGGTTGTACAAATATAGATATTTAAAGGTCAACATACCTGCAGAGCTTTAGTGTATCTCTCTTAAATATTAAAAATAGTAATAGTGCATTACATGATACCCCGCCATGTTCAAAAAATTTCTTAAGATAAAAGGGGCATAACTCCAGAACTATGTGTACCGCTGAACCCAAAATTACACTTGGCCTGTAATTGTGGTAAACAATTTACATTCCAAGTTTGAAGACAGTATGTTATTTCATTCACAAGTTAGGAGTATGAAGCCCTAAAATTCGCAAAATTTCAAAGTTTCAAGGGGCATAACTCCGGAACCCCTTGAACCTCTGAACCCAAAATCGCACTTGGCCTGAGTTTTGTGGTAAACAACTTACATGTATACCAAGTTTGAAGACCTTGTAATATTTCGTTCACAAGTTATCAGTCGGAAACCCTAAAATTCGAAAAAAAAATTTCAAACTTTCAAGGGCCATAACTCTAGAACCCCTTGGACCTCTGAACCCAAAATCAACTTGACCTCAGCTTTGTGATAAAAAACTTACATACCAAGTTTGAAGACCTTGTATTATTTCGTTCACAAGTTATCAGTCGGAAACCCTAAAATTTGCAAAATTTTAAAGTTTCAAGGGGCATATAAACGTACAAATACTAACTTACGTAAACTGAACACAGCCTAATCTCTGTGGACTTTACGAAGTCGGCGGTATAAGTATAATTTTTTTTAGACAACTTGAACCCATGACACATAAGCATTTGAAAGTATCAATTATATTGTAAAATGCTGAAGACATTACAAAAATCAACCTCTTATATCGTTATTTTTTTCAACAGAAGCTGGGACTAATATATTGATCATATTTGTCCCAGACAGAATTAAACCGAAGTTTGAGCACAGGCGGATTCAGCTACCGAAAAGGGGTCAAGAAAAGGGGATACAGGCTAATTTGTCATATTTTGTCAAACTTCTGCACGAAATAAAAACATTTCTTACACCGAATACAATCTCTTCAGATCCTCCAGTTTTGAGTCGCGTGAGTCTTGCAGAAACATATAATGCTAAATGAACTGCATTTTACATTTTATCCAGTATCCGTCATTTATTTAATATTAGTGAAGTAATTTAAATTAGATTTTTGTATCCTGTTAGAAGCGATTTTTTTTTTCAAAAACAGGGGTGTGCCTTTTCTATCTATAATTAGTATAGCACACGCCACATTTACCCTTAGGGCATCACACAGGCAAAATTTGATTAGGGACAGATTCTGTATATTGGTTGTTAATTAACCTCTGATGATTACATCACTACAAACATCACTGGGACACAGGAGCACGCGTGTGTGTGCACATATTTATTACTTCCTAGATTGTTTTGGGGATAATAATAGAGAATTAAAGTTTTTTGTCATTTTGAACTACTTTTCTGGAATCTTTTTGCATCGATTTAAAACATCAACAGCCAATTTTATTTCATAGTAAGTTATTCTACGAAGAAGTTTTACTGTAAGAAACAAAAGCGACAGAAGATTTTGACAAAGGGGAACACGCTTGTCCTTGTTTTTCTACAGTAATTAGTCATTTCACGATCTCAGTCGAACACTTTAAATAACGATAAAAAATGTGGTATTATTGTTTTTTTTTTAAATGACCGAGATCTAGCCAAGTGACGTCACTCAGCTAAATTTGTAGTAGAAATGAATAATAAATATCGTTTTTCTCCTATACCAGTGCGAATTTTTACTTAAAACTTGGTCAACATGTTCACAATGTTATTTAGAGTAAATTAGGGTCTTTTTTCAAAATTTAATGAATTTTCCCTTTCAGTCCGACATAAAGATATCTTAAATATAAATATCAGGTGTTGAGATTTCATTTGCGCTTAGTATATGTTGTCAAGTGAGGTAGTATGTCCTTTTATCATTTGTAGATTATGTATTTATAAAGTGACAAAGTCAAGTTAATTTTTCACCTAAAAACTTTTAAATGCTACACCTTGCTGGTGTTTTATTAATTTTCAACTACACTATTATGTCACTATTAATGCAAGATTTGCACCAATTAGCACTGCCGCCGTGCGCGGTCCCGGCTTATGAATAGGCCCGCAGCATCCTCTGAGCTTGGAGTATGAGTCTTCCTAACAGAGTCCCTGTTCGGTTCCCGGGGTAGAATAGGTCCGAAGTGCACACCTACGAGCTTGAAGTTAGAGTCTTCTAATGTAGGCGACACGTTTGCTGTGACGACCCGTGTCGGTGGGGGACGGGATCCTGGTAGTTGAAACACACTACTTTGGCCCTTACTTCATCTAGACGGCGGTCGAATGGTTCCGGTTCGATCAATCGGCTGGTCACGCCAAGCTCTTTAGATTCAATATTAGTCTATTGTTGTACCAAAAACTTAACTTTTAAAGTTTTTCTTTTACAAAATATCTAAAGAAGGCGGTGGCTCAGGGGTCAATCGTGTAGATGTTATTCCGGAGAGTTGTATCGCTGGGTAACCCCTGGCACGATGCTTGTCTCCCTGAAGGGATACTCTGTACGAGTATACTGTCGTTGTATCCCTGATGTTTTCGGTTTACGCTTTTTGACTGGCAATGGGTTTGGCCGATCTGACAAATTGCATCATGGTGGACCTTGATTCATTTCCAGTCCACTTGCGTTGGATTTCCACCGTATTTAAGCATCGCCCTTGTTGGTATCCCGCGGCAGTTGGGGAGCAAGGCAGTGAATTTTTCAATAACGTCATGTAGACACGAGCACGCAACTGGGGAGGGGGAGTAGTAAAAGAGATTTAGACACAAGTGATGAAGACGAACGTCTATCAAAAATTAGCAATTCTTTCTGGTTTAGATTTATAGTTCTACAAAGTACATCAGACTCAAAACCTTTAACTAAAATCTCACCTTTTGTTCTTGACAAAACCATCAAAGGCTGTGCCGGAGACGTAAAAAATGTAACAAAATTAAAAAACGGCTCAATTTTAATAGAATGTGACAGACAGCAACAATCTAAAAATCTACTGAAACTTACCAAGGTTGGCGACATTCCGATATTATCTGCCCCAAATTCGTGGAATCATTCGAGACAGGGATTTTCTCTGCCTCTAATGGTTCCATGACTGATAAACCGTCGTATGCATCTATAGTAATGTTCTACAGTTTCAAAACAAACACTAAGAAAAAGAAGGGAAACGGGGAATGTGTCAAAGAGACAACGACCCTAAGGGGAGCAATAACAACTCAAAGCCACCATAAGATCTTCAATGAACGGTGAGGAAACCCCACACCCAACGGTAGGTCGGAGTTGGCCCCTAAATAAAAGAGTAATCAAGTTCAGCGAAATAAGCATCTTCCTAAATTCCGATAGACATAAAGTGAACTAACTAGAAAACAGACAAGACACACAAAGGCTTAATAAATTTCCTGACTTAGGACAGGCGCAAACCTGCTGCGGCGGGGTTAAACTAGTTTTATTGGGCCCAAACCTTCCCCCTATAGCCAATGTGATAAATAAAAAAACAATCGTAACAACAGTAAAATTCAGTTGGCAACAGGACTGAGTCAACTGTGAAAAATGAAACTGAAAGAACTAAATATACGGACATAAACATGAAATCACAAGAGACTACTAGCAGTTAACTGACATGCCAGCTCCAGACCCATTACCAACTGACAAATTAAGTTATGTACCCTCAGTATACAGCTTCCATCAAGATCCCTTCCTGTGAGGAGTTTAGCATAATGATTTCATGTATATACCGGAATACACAACCCGTGTCCATGCAATACTGATTTTAGAAATTTAGAATGTGTTTAGTTAAAATGCAAAGACCCTATCAAAAAATCAATGTTAATACCAAAGAAGGTCATACGTAATGACTTGACGACAATACCGTAATTATAACCCTTATGAATTAGACGATTTAAAGGTTTTATAATGTAAGTATTTTTTACTTTTATGTAAAACATTACCATAAAATAAGGGGTGTGAAATGCCAGCCTTGATAAGATGTTTACAGGTTGCATTGTATTTACGAACTAAGTCTTTATATCGATGATAAAATTTAGTAAAGGTTTTAAACTGTTTACTTGGCCAATCACTTCTAACATGCCTAATCCACGTCCTCATTCAAAGTCTTCTATATCAAGTCAAACAACGTATGAATAGGCCCGCAGCATCCTCTGAGCCTATTGTTTAACGTCTACTCAGCAATATTTCAGCTATATCAAGACGAGAACAAGTTTGTTAATAAATAATCACTTTGGGGTATGGAAAGGGCCATGGGACGGGAAATTCTGACTGCCACTGGAAAAATAGGGTGAAATCGTCAAGGGCGGGGAATTTAGCCTTGTAGCCGATCACCTACGGACCACCCCAAAAAGAGCTTGCTACAAGGGTTCTTTAACGTGCAGGAAGCGTGACATTTCTTCCAACACGTGGACCTGAGTTTACATCCCATCCGAAAGATGGGTTGTGTATTTATTAGTCCCGTACAACCACGGAATGGGTCCTATTTCTATATCCCGGGACCCTCGGGGTCAGCCTCCGTTTAGAAGGGGTCACACCCCGCAAGCCGGAGATACTAGGTCCTATTTCTATATCCCGGGGTTCCCTCGGGGTCCTCTGTTAGGAAGACTCATACTCCAAGCTCAGATGATGCTGCGGGCCTATTCATTAGCCGGGACTGCGCACGGCGGGAAAATCGTTGGATAAGGCACATGACACTGCATGCGGCCCTGATGATATCTATTATCAACTTCTCAAACATCTACCTGATTCAGTTCTTGATATCCTCTTAAATCTTATGAACAATATTTGGGAAACAGGAAACTTACCATCTGGAAACATACAACCATAGTCCCTATACCAAAGCCAGGTAAAGATCATTCAGAACCGTCGAATTACCGCCCACTGGCAATGACTAGTTGCGTTTGCAAGACCATGGAACGTATGATAAATGATCGGCTTGTTTAGTTTCTTGAAGTAAATGGTCTACTGCATACATACAAAACAAATTTAGACAAGGGCGTGGTACTATAGACCATCTTGTACGTTGTGAGACATTTATTAGAAATGCCTTCTTAAAAAAAGAACATGTTGTGTCTGTCTTTTTCGATATTGAAAAAGCATATGATACAACATGGAAATATGGTATTTTAAAGGATCTTTTTGATATGGGGTTGAGAGGAAGTTTGCCAATTTTCATTTAAAACTTTCTTAAAGACCGGGAATTTAATGTCAGAGTAAACTGTACGCTCTCTGATCCTTTTGAACAGGAGATGGGTGTTCCGCAGGGAAGCATCCTCTCCGTTACATTGTTTAGTATTAAAATCGATAGTTTAGCTGAAGTTTTGAAAAATAACATAGATGGATCACTGTATTTAGATGACTTCCTGATATGTTATAGTAGTAAACACATGAATAACATAGAAAGACAATTGCAGCTCTGTTTGAACAGAATTGAAAAATGGGGCGAAGAGAACGGTTTTAAGTTCTCCAGCTCTAAAACAGGAATGCATTTCCGTTGTAAACGGAAACTACAGGCAGATCCAGAGCTAAAATTGTATAATAACCCTATTACTATTGTGAAAGAAGCCAAATTCCTTGGCTTAATCTTTGACAAAAAACTTTCCTTTCTTCCCCATATCAAAATGCTAAAGAATAAATGCCTCAAGGCATTAGGTATTTTAAAAGTAGTGTCGAGTACCGACTGGAGTGCGGATAGCACTGTTTTATTAAATTTATATCGATCGTTGATTCGATCAAAGTTAGATTATGGATGTTTTGTTTACGACTCTGCTAGTAAATAATAACTAAATACCGAGGTTACTGTGAATTTACTTTCTGCATATGCGCATTTCGACAACTTATGTCTCATCAGTGCAGATAAAATCTAAATGTTTGGAAGACCATATACTCAAAGATATTTAAAACTGATAGAGAACAAATAACCAAATATGATCTAAATGTAAAGCCAAAATTAGCTAAGGACAGAGCTATGCATGAGGGAGATACTCCTTAGTTTTCAACATAATTCACAAAAAATTAGATATTGTAAGGTTCCAAAAATAATCGGCTTTCGGGTCAGCACCGAAGTACTGACTACTGGGCTGGTGAATACCCTCGAGAACTAACAGTCCACCAGCAGTGGCATCGACCCAGTGGTAACAAATAACTAAATACCGAGGTTACTGTGAATTTACTTTCTGCATATGCATACATTAAATTATTAGATACAATTCATTACCAAGGTTTACGTCTTGGGTGCATTCAGAACTTCTCCGGTGGAGAGTCTATGTTGAGGCTAATGAACCATCCCTAGAGGACAGACGTCTCAAACTTGGATTACAATACGCTTCTAAGCTAAAAGCGTATCCGTCAAATCCTGCTCACAACTGTGTTCTCAAACCACTTCACAAGACAGTATATGATAAACGGCCGAATGTTATTAAACCTTTTGGACTTCGTATCAAACCACACTTGGAATCTGCCAATGCACAATTGGACGAAATAGCACCAATTCAAACTCCAAAAAAGCCTCCATGGCTAAACCCAAAACCAGGATTTAATTTCGAACTACGAAAATATAAAAAATCTTACACTAATCCTCTGGTTATCCAGCAGGAGTTTGCAAGAATTAAATCTGAACACCAAGAATACTTGCCTATATACACAGATGGATCTAAGGATGTAGACAGGGTGGCCTGTGCAGCTGTCTTCGGAGACCGAGCAGCAACTCTCCGACTACCATCCTAAAGTTCCATATTTACTGCTGAAGCCAACGCTATTTACTTAACACTCAAATTTGTTGCTTCATCGCGAAAAAGTAAGTTCTTGATTTGTTCTGATTCTCACTCATGCCTATTGGCAATTGAAAGTCGAAAGACAAAACACCCAGTTATTCTTAAGGTCGTTGAGTTCTTCAAGTCACTTGTTGGTATAGGCAAAGAAGTAATTTATACTTGGATCCCTAGTCATGTAGGGATCTATGGAAACAAAGTTGTTGAACAGGAGGCAAAGGATGTATTAGATGATGAGGTGGCGGATTGTCCAGTGCCTTACACTGACATGGAGGCTCTTATAAGTAAATACATCCAAAAAATATGGCAAGACAGGTGGGACTTGCAAATAAATAATAAATTGCACGAAATACAATCAGAAGTTGGTAAACTTGTTAGTTCCTCTGGAAAAAATCGGAAAGAACAAGTTGTTTTGACAAGGTGTCGAATAGGGCATACAAGAACAACTCATGGTTACATTCTAAATGGTGAAGACTGGCCTGAGTGTATTCCGTGTAATAGTGCTTGCAAAATACAACATATTTTACTTGACTAAGGACTGTGTCGATGTTGCCGACATACGTCGCACATTTTATACAGCTGATTCTCTTAAAGATTTATTTACAAACGTCGCAGGCGACAAAATTATTCAATTTTTGAAAGCTGTCAATTTGCATAGTAAAATATAAGTTTATATTATCCAAGTTTTAAATTTCATTAAATCTGATATATTTATCTTAAATTGTTTATCGTACGATTTTATCTTTTACAAGTTGTTTTATATGTATATAGCCATACGTTTAATATGAATGTTTTAATATATATTCATAATATCATCAACTGTTCACGCCACGATAATGCTGAACTATTGCTGAAGTTTGCGTTAAACAACAATCAATCAATCAACCAATTAGCACTGCGGTTAAGGTACCATGAATATATAGTCTGACATTTTGATAATAAGTGATAGTTTTTTTATATTACAGAAAATGGCAAAAAGGTTACATTTTCTGAAGTTGATCTTCCACCGGAAAGAATTAAAATTACAACTTAAATAAATTATGTTTGACTTTCATGTTTGATTTACAAACTATGTATGAACAGAGAGAATATGATACAAGTTCATGGTTTGGAAGCGACTAGCCTTCCATGGACACATTTTTAAATTCATTTGTGAAAACAATTAAAGAGACTTATATAATGGAATCGAATGTGTTTCACAAGAATAAGAAGTATTGTCTACAGGATGTCTTACTATGTGATACTGCAGATCTTATTGTGAGAAGTTTAATTTTCTACCATAGCCATCAATTATAATGGGCATTATCTTGTTCGATATGTGAGCAAGAGGGTGAAACAAAAGAGGATGCACGTGTTGCCAAAATCGAGTTTGGCTACAATGGTTCGAGGTGAGGCTTTCCATATTACTAGTACTAGTATTACCTAACTACCACGCAAAGACAGGCATCCTCCTATCCGCACTCCTTAGACGCAACTGTCGCGTATGAAAACCGTATCAGGAGCAATGAAATTTTAGTGTGATGGGAGTCAAAGGCTCATCATGGTTACTTTTGTTCCCAAAATTTGATGTTTAGTCTGCAGTTCCCATTGATAATATGCATGATGTATTAAGGTGTTATGAAAATGCTAATTGAACTTTGGTTCTCAAAAATATTTAAAAGAGAAATTTATGATAACAAGGAAAATTGATATTGCTGATAAGAGATTGCATCAAATTTGTCCTACAATTGATATTACAAGGCTTCCAACTGGAAAGCATCAGAATACTGATCGTTTTTTAATTTTATAAACAAACGAGTTAAAATTCTTGTCGAACTGCGATAAAAGGTAAAACAAAAAATATATACACATATCAAAACATAAAAGATTAAAAAACAAACAAAGGTAGGGATTGGCCAAGATCATCGACATTAATGTCTTCAAAGGGGCCGTGAGAGAGAAACAAAATGGCTGAGAAGTGAAATGTCTTGTCACAAGTGGAATACAGGTAAAATAAATTTGATGTTTATA
Source organism: Modiolus philippinarum (assembly GCA_002080025.1). Classification (NCBI taxonomy): domain Eukaryota; kingdom Metazoa; phylum Mollusca; class Bivalvia; order Mytilida; family Modiolidae; genus Modiolus; species Modiolus philippinarum. The sequence goes on along the minus strand of MJUU01059223.1, from coordinate 16,116 downwards.
GTTTAGAGTAATTGTATATAGGTAAAATAACCAAACTATGCCTTACCTTTAAGCAGAATTGATACATTGGGTAATCTTCTTAAGATCGTTAAGTATGAAGTACAACAGAGAAGCTTGACATTCATTGTTAAGGAATGGAGCCCAATAGTTGAAGAAATCCCCAAATGGGTAGGAGCAGGAAATTTAGCACTCAACACGAAACAAAAATTAATCAAAAGAAAATATATATCAAAAAAGTATTGAAATAACAAATGTAATGTAAAAATAAATAAAATTGAAGATACCAGTCCAAGGATAGTACATTAAACACTAGTTTTTATATTTATACCTTTGGGGTTTTGGGTACGCAGAGTGAACATAATCTGTTGTTCTAACTGTTGTCGCTGTTGTCGTAAACTATCAACCTGAGTAAGGACTGTCACGCTCATGTCTTCCATGGAATGTTGGCGAAACCTGATATGGTTACCGACGGGTGTGTCTTTGTGAGCTGTTACGGATCGAAGATTGATTGATTGATTGAATATTGTTTAACGTCTACTCAGCAATATTTCAGCTATATCAAGACGAGAACAAGTTTTTTAATAAATAATCACTACGGGGTATGACAAGAGCCATGGGACGGGAAATTCTGACTGCCACTGAAATCGAAAAGGGCGGAGAATTTAGCCTTGTAGCCGATCACCTACGGACCACTCATCAAAAACTTGCTACAAGGGTTCTTTAACGTGCAGGAAGCGTGGCATTTCTTCCAACACGTGGACCTGAGTTTACATCCCATCCGAAAGATGGGTTGTGCATTTATTAATCCCGCACGGAATGGGTCCTTTTTTTATATACCGGGACCCTCGGGGTCAGCCCCCGTTTAGGAGGGGTCACACCCCGCAAGCCGGAGATACTAGGTCCTATTTCTATACTCCGGGTTCCCTCGGGGTCCTCTGTTAGGAAGACTCGTACTCCAAGCTCAGAGGATGCTGCGGGCATATTCATAAGCCGGGTCCGCGCACGGAGGACGGATCGAAGATGCTAAGCAAAGCGATCACCCAGTCTGCCGCAAGTCTCACCAACTTATATTTTGTGACACCGTCTACATACTATGGCATTTATCACATTCTTGGTTATACAAGTATAACCAGGACTGATTTTGTAAGAACCATCAGGACCGTTGATGAATTCCGTTTCCATAGTAAAGGGACAAGTTGGACAGATCAGAGGTTTTTAATTTTTAGCTCACCTGCCAATGCCAGGGTGAGCTTTTGCCATCACTTTGCGTCCGTCGTCCGGCGTAAACTTTTCATTCAAAGATCTTCTCCTCTGACACTACTTGGCCAATTGGAACCAAACTTGGCCACAATAGTCCTTGGTTGGTCCCCTACAAAAAAAAGTGTTTTTCATGGCCGCCAGCAGGAAACATAGTTTCAACATTGGACCCTATGGGAAAACACATTCAAAGATCTTCTCTGAAACTACTAAGCCAATTGGCACCAAACTTTGCCACAATAGTCCTTTACAAAAAAAGGTGGTTTTTAGGTCCACGCGATATCCAAAATGGCCGCCAGCGGGAAACATAGCTTTAACATTGGACCCTATGGGGAAAACACATTCAAAGATCTTCTCTGAAACTACTGAGCCAAATGGCACCAAACTTGACCACAATAGTCCTTTGGTGGTCCCTTACAAAAAGGTGTTTTTCAGGTCCGCGTGATATCCAAGATGGCCACCCGCGGGACACATAGTTTTAACATTGGACCCTATGGGAAAACACATTCAAAGATTTTCTTCTCTGAAACTTCTAAGCCAGTTGGCACCAAACTTGGTAACAATAGTCATTGGGTGCTTCCTTACAAAAATAGTGTCTTTCGGGTTCGGGCTGGGAAAACACGTTCAAAGATTTTCTCTCCTAAAACTACTGGGACAATTGGAACCAATCTTGGCCACAAAAGTCCTTGGATGGTTCCTTACTTAAAAGGCGTTTTCAGGTTTGTGTTATATCCAACGTGGCCGCCATTCAGGAACATAGTTTTAACATTGGACCCTATGGGAAAAGAAATTCAAAGATCCTCTCCACTTAAACTCTGAACCAATCGATTGATTGAATATTGTTTAACGTCTACTCAGCAATATTTCAGCTATATCAAGACGAGAACAAGTTTGTTGATAAATAATCACTTTGGGGTATTGAAATGGCCATGGGACGGGAAATTCTGACTGCCACTGGAAAAGTAGGGTGAAATCGTCAAGGGCGGGGAATCTAGCCTTGTAGCCGATCACCTACGGACCACCCCAAAAAAGAGCTTGCTACAAAGGTTCTTTAACGTGCAGGAAGCGTGGCATTTCTTCCAACACGTGGACCTGAGTTTACATCCCATCCGAAAGATGGGTTGTGTATTTATTAATCCCGCACAACCACGGAATGGGTCCTATTTCTATATCCCGGGACCCTCGGGGTCAGCCTCCGTTTAGGAGGGGTCACACCCCGCAAGCCGGAGATACTGGGTCCTATTTCTATATCCCGTGGTTCCCTCGGGGTCCTCTGTTAGGATGGCTCATACTCCAAGCTCAGAGGATGCTGCGGGCCTATTCTTCAGCCGGGACCGCGCACGGCGGGGGATCTTTGGAAACACAGTTGCTGACCAGGAGGCTAAGGATTCCCTGGACGACGAGATGGCGGATTGTCCAGTGCCGTACACTGACATGAAGCCTTTGATCGTTAAATACATTTTAAAGTTGTGGCAGGCCAAATGGGATCTGCAAATAAATAATAAACTGCATGGAGTACAGTCAGACGTCGGTAAACAGGTCGGTTCCTGTGGTAAAAACCGTAGGGAACAGGTAGTGTTGACCCGATGTCGTATTGAACACACTAGAACAACACATAGCTTTATTCTCAACAGTGATGATTGACCTGAATGTATTCAATGCAATTGTCCTTATACAATTCAACATGTTTTAATTGAATGTGTAGATGTTGCCGATATCAGTCGTGATTTTTATTCTGCTGATTGTCTTAAAGACCTATTTACAAACGTCGCAGGCGACAAAATCGTTCAATTTTTAAAAGCAATGAATTTATTTAGTAAGATTTAAATGGATCAATTTTAAACAAGTTTCTAATTTCTAATATTGTTACTGTTAAACCAAAATTTCTTCTAATTATGTTTTTTAACATTTTACACATTTGTTTTACTTGTATAAAGCTATATGGGTTTATATTGATATTTTATGTATTTATTAAAATTGTTCAATATACTCAACAGTTGTTGCCACAATATAGCTGAAATATTGCTGAAGTTGGCGTAAAACATCAATCAATCAACCAATGGAACCAAACTTGGCCGCCAAAAGAGTCTTTATGTGGATCCCTGAACAGAATTTTTTTTTTGAGGTTCCCACTTTATCCAAGATGGCTGCAAGCAGGGGAAATAGTTTAACATTGGACCCCATGGCGAACACTAACTGGTCTTCTGTTAAACTAATGGGCATATTGGAACTATAGTTTTAATATATATATATATGTGTATTGGCTCTTGAACATAAAATGTCTATGTTAATCAAGGACCAGGTGAGCGATACAGGCTCTTGAGAGCCTCTTGTTTGTGCACCTGTTGTACAGGACTTGCCTGACAGCGAAAAATTCACCCATTTTCTATTCCTTGTAAATTCTAGGCATATTCTTTTAAAATGTAGTTCAACATTGATAATGAAATTGATAATTCAAATACAATGTTAACTATTTCGAAAACCTGTATGGAAAAGCATTAAGGGACTGAATATCCATCAACTGCTCCACTGAATGTTTGTATCTCCATTTGGTGCACGAGTTCTTACCAAGGAAAAGATAACAACACTTAATAATGAAGACCCACAATGTGAAGAAATTGCCACTCCATCGAATCAGTTGCGACTCTCAAAACAACTACTAAATTTGGAGAAGGAATATAAGTCATTGGAAAAAAGTGAATAATCTGTGATAGAAAAAGAGCAAACAGAAATATCCACTTATCTTGGATATTTCATCTGTACACTTTTTTTATAACTATTGTCTAAATTTATGTAAATTCTAAAACTAGATTTAACTCCTGTCATCGTAGTTTTGTCCTTAGCCAGATAATTCGGATTTCATTTTGGTTTTATGCCCTTTTTTGATTTTTTTCTTGGAATCGATGATTTTCTATGTTTGGGTTCTAATGCTGCTGATGATTAATTTCCGAAATGGCCATACAGCTCATAAAAATTAATTGCAGTTGGAGTTAACATATGTGTAATGGTCTCATGGACTTGTACATGTTGGAATATTTAAGAGAGATAACTCAACTTTTTAGCATAAGTAAGAATAAAAAGTTGCCTTTAGCGAGGTCTATCATTTTATATTGTTAGGAAATCAAGTATTATCATTAGTAAGGGTTTTAAAAGCTATAAATTATGATGAGCTGAACATTCTATACGTAAAAAATTTGAAATGTATCCACGGCTCACCTAAGTTCGTCCACCTAACGATGAAACACCGATTGCGCATGCTACAAGCGCCGGGTATTAATGACATTTTACAAACATATAAACATTAAAAAACTCTTAAAAATTTTACTTAGTTATTGAAACTTGTACTTATCTTTCATCTCCCGCATGTTCAATTTTTTTTACTTACCCCAAACTTTGGTCTTTTACACTCGCCATTTCCAAGTTCGTCCCCAACACGCAAATAGTGTTGACGTCATCTATTTTCAGGCCAAGCACATGCATTTCCTCCATAGTGTTCAACACTAACAACTATCACTGAAGTATTGCCCGGGGCCGATGGTTCATAATCTTCTTGTCTACTTTCCATTTCAGCAACACCTTTAACAGATATTATACTTTGGTAAGTATATATGATATGCATACACAAATTTTTCAATGAATTTCCACTCCATTTAACACCAAATCATACGGAAGAAATGATTTGGGCCATGAATTAAAAAAAAAATCTCCCAACATCTACAGTATGTGGCCAAAATGAGTCGCCAACGTCATTATTCCCTGTGTGCATTTCATGTAAAACGGGACTTATGAAGTCATTTTTCACCAGATTTTTCACATTTTTGAATTGCTTTTAACTTGTGACAACTTTTAACAGAAGTTTAAAAAAATATGCTAAAGTTACGACAAGACACTGTGCGTAAATCTGCATTTAACAGTGAACAAATATGAGAATCGGATGACAAATGAGGCCATTCTTAATAAAATGTTTGTTTGCTGTTTATCGACTGTCAGTTTTGGATGCGGGTAGGTAGGTGGGTAAATTATTTTTTTTTCTCAAAAGATGTCGAAAAGGGGTTAATTTTAAAGAAAATATGCTAAATATTGAATAAAAATTTTTTTTCTAGGAAAATTTTTTGAGTAGCTAGTTTTTTCATGAGTAGGTCGATAAACAGCAAACAAACAATTTTTTAAGGTTGGCCTGACTGCATGACAATTTTTTGAAAAAGTTTTTAAATGATTTCCGGCGTTGATAACTAACTTTTGGCCGCATACTGTAGTTAGTATCTCGCTACGCCCATTTGGTTATCTCTCCAGGGTCAAGCGAAACTTATACATTAACACTGATATTAAAGATTAATATCAACCAGCGCGATTGAAACATGATGAAACCATGTAGAAGAAACAAATTCTCCTTGCATTTAATTGCTGATGGGTTGCTATATTTCTTCGTTCTCGGTTAGTTAACCTCGCAATCTCCAATCGAACCTTTGTCTAAATCGAAAGGACAAATATCATAACCCACTTGCATTGGAGGAAAAATCGTTGTTTTCTCTTGAAACACCGAAAAGGTAGATAACTCATTAGAAAAGGCTTAATACTCTAGACTGGAAATTAACAGTGTAACACGTGGTGATTATCTATTTTAATCCGAAATAACGCCGTATTTAAAACACGAGTGCCTTTGGTTTATACTATATCATTAACTTTGCATTTAAAATTCTACCTTATAATTATTTTAGCGTATTTAGCTTGAACAAATCCATTTTTTCATTTATAACAGTGATATTTTGTCAATCTCGCCGTTCCAGAACATGCAGTTACGATCATCATTGGAAAAAGTTACGATCATCGTTCAAAATAAAATTCTAAAGTTACGATCATCATTGACCTTTTTTGTTTTGAGGTTTTCTCTTTCCTCGTCTAATTTTCATTATATGCAAATCGATTTTCAGAAAGAGTGGCTTAAAAACACTTTGCCTGACATAATACAATTATGAAAATAAACAATAAAGGGAGGAAAATTTGCCTAATAAAATTTACCTGAATTGTCGTCCGGCATGTTGGGTTGATTGATTGATTGATTAGTTAGAGTTTAACGTCCAATGAGCAATATTTCAGCTATATCAGGACGAGAACAAGTTAATCAATTCAAAACAAATTGTAAGTAAAAGAAGAAAGAAATAAAGGTGGAAGGGACAACCGGGGCAACGACTTTTGATTGCCACTGGAAAAGGGGAGAAATGGGTAGGGGCAGGAAATTTAGCCTTCTATACGACACCCAGTGCGTCTGCTCTCTTTAGAGAAATATAGAAGGGGTCTTTTTACTGCATGGAGCGTGGCATTTCTCCACAAAGTTTGGCTACAATGGTTCGCGGTCAGGCTTTCCGTATTATGACCTGACTACCCCGCAAAGACAGGGCATTCCCCTATCCACCACCTGGGGACGCGCCCGGCAGCTCTGTAGCCAAAGCCCCTGAAAACCTATTCAGGTGCCGGGTCCGGCATGTTGGGATGATGGTAACTGCAGTTACGATCATCACGTTGACGCCAGTGATATTTGATGAAAAACATAAAAACAGTAAAATTTCGGTGAATGAAGGGAAGTAACTCCTTCATGGGTTTCGAAAATTTCTTAAAAAATTGACAGGCAAGTAGATCTTGACATCGCAAACATTTTATCAATTTACATCAGACCTTTATCTTTTACAGTTTTGGAAATAAAAGACCAAATTACAAGAATATTTTGAAAATTCCGCGAAAAAGGGCAATAACTCCTATATGGATTGTTGGATTTTCTTCAAAATTGCATTGTAGGTAGGTCTTACCATTTTGAACAATTTTATACCATAACATTTTTATATCTGTAACGGTTTTCGAGTTATTTGCCAAAAACTGCAATTTTCCCCTATGTTCTATTTTTAGCAATGGCAGCCATGTTATTTGAAAAACAGAAAAATTGAATATCAGCCATACCCTGATAATAATTCAGGCCAAGTTTGATTTCATTTGGTTTCAGAGGAGAAAATTTTTGAAATTGTTGACAGACGGACGGACGGACGGACGATGGACACATAGTGACCAAAAGCTCACATTGCCTTTTAGGCCAGGTAAGCTAAAAACGAGTGAGTCCTGTGGCCTGATGGGCCACAAAGTATACCTCTGCTTTCAGTCATATGATGGAGACTGGTATACCATAAAAGTATTAATTGTTGATCATGACATGCGTAAAATATCAATCAACGTCTCAGCAAACAGGAAGTAGTTGAGAAGCAGACCTGAAAAGGGGAGACACCTTACAACCATGACAACAAGATTTGTCAGAAGACAACATAGTTCGCCGGGTCAAAATATTTTGGGCCAAGGTCATAGCATCGTTATCATCTGTACCGCAGATAGCTCTCATCATACAGAAGTCACATACCAAGTATCAAGTATCTATCCCTAAAATTGTGGCTTTAATAGCCCAGGTTAAAGTTTTTGTTGAAATTAGACTAAGGTCAAGGTCATAGCATTATTATCATCTGCACCACAGATAGCTCTCATCATTAGGAAGACACATACCAAGTATCGAGTACCTATCCCTAAAATTGTGGCTTAAAAAGCCCAGGTTTAAGTTTATCTTAAATGAGCCTAAGGCCAAGGTCAAGGTCATAGCATCATTATCATCTGTAACAAAGATTAAAGCTCTCATCATAAGGAAGTTACATACAAAGTATGTACCTATACCTAAAAGTGAGACTATACTGGTAAATTACAGCAATACCCTAAGTTAAATTTTTCTTAAAATTACCTTCGTATCACCACAGAAAGCCGCCGTGCGCGGTCCCGGCTGAAGAATAGGCCCGCAGCATCCTCTGAGCTTGGAGTATGAGTCTTCCTAACAGAGGCGACACGTTTGCCGTGTGTCGAGACCCGTGTTGATGGTTGACGAGATCCTGGTGGGTGCGAACCTGTATTCAGACTCCCGCTGCGGCCATAAATATCCGTTGGGCCGAGAATACAGGGTCTATATCCTACTTTGGCTCTGATATCATCTAAACGAGAGGTCGGAAGGACCCGGTCCGATCAATCGGCTGGTCATGCCAAGCCCTTGAAGATATCCCCAAAAATGAGATTTACAAACTAGTGTCTTTTGAATATCTTATCCTCATTTACCTATTTAATCAATGGAGGTAATCTTCGAGAAGGCGGTGGCTTATGGGTCAATCAAGTGGTACGCTTTCCTTCAGTGCCTGACGGTTACGCTCTGCTTGAGTATACCATCCTTGGATCACTTGGTGCTTTCCGGTGGAGAGCCCTGGAATAAAAGCATCGCCCCTGTTGGCACTCCGTGGTGGGTGGGCGACAAGGATGGTGAAACATATTACCTTCTTACATGGCACAACAAACATCAAATCAACCAGCTCCAAATAAAAAAAGAAAATCTGATGATTCTGTTCCCGAAGTTGAAGAGAACAACTGGACTAAATTCGTAGTGTTGACTGGGTCACCCGAAAAACCAATTTCTAAAATTAATCCTTTTGTAATAGAAAAGACAATACAAAGCATTGCTGGAACCGTTAAAAATGTCTCTAGAATGCGTTCAGGTGATTTATTGATTGAAACTGTATCAAAACATCAAAGTGACAACTTAATGAAAATTTCAAAAATTCTTGATTTTAAAGTTTCGGCTTCTCCACACAAAACATTAAATAGTAGTAGAGGTATCTTGCGGGATAGAAGTCAATATCTTGCTGATCTCACTGATGAAGAAATTTGTGACGGGCTACTATCACAAGGCGTCACAAAGGTTCAAAGATTCATTTCCAAGAAAACAGGAACACCGGTAAAACTTAACACTTTTCTGATTTCATTTAACTCATCTATCCCACCAACATCTTTGAAAATAGGACCCTTTGGTATAAAGGTGGACAAGTTCCTTCCGAACCCATTCAGATGTTTCACTTGCCAAAAGTTTGGTCATGGCACTAAAGAATGTCATGGCAAATTGAAATGCTTCAGGTACGCGGGACACCAGGGCACTGACTGCAGTAAACCACTGAAATGTGCAAACTGTAGCGGTGAGCACATGTCTTCATCGAGGAATTGTCCCCTTTATATCAAAGAAAAAGAAATATTAAAATTGAAAACAGAAAGAAACATCTCTTACAAGGAAGCCCGTCAGCAAATTTCTTCAGCAAACACAGTCATTACAGCAAATTCTTCATATGCAGATAAGGTTAGACAACGGCCTACTTTGTCGCATGTGGAGATGCAGACAATTATGACCTGGCCATGTGATAGCCAAAATCCCCACAAAATGCCTACTAAAACAGTTTCAAATATAAGAAACAAACAGCAACTGCAAACACCAAGTCAACACAATCGTCAACTTCCATAAAAGGACAATCATCTTTTAATTGTAATCTAAAACTAAATAAAACAAAACCTGCTTCTAATAATCCTTCATCAAACAAAGAAAATCTGCAGAGCGTTCATCTTCTGCAGATAAAACAAAATCAAAAAATAAAAATAGTGAAAGACAGAGCAGATGTGACAGGCCCAATTCATCTATTAGCACATCTAATAGATACAAAAGTCTGTCTTCAGACGAAGACACTGGCACATCTAAAACATCCGGTCCACGCCAAAAACCGTGGTGGGATGTAAGCATTTGGGGACCATTAGATTCCCACATGGATACATCCGAACCGGATAGCAACATCGAAAGTGAACGACAACACAGTAGGTCTTCGTCTGCAAGTGGTC
>MJUU01059217.1:16606-28907 GCA_002080025.1 Modiolus philippinarum | reverse complement strand
TTTTCCCGTTTTATAAGATGCAGTGTTCTAGTGACATTCTGCGTGAAATAAAGGAAAAAATATTTATTTCGAAATTTAATCCTATATTAAATAGACAATAGTGTAGTTTTTATTAACAAACATTGCCTATTTTATATCTATTTTTTATATATTTTTTTAAATATTTATTTTTCTCCCTTTTAACAATAATGTGACGTTATAATAACGTCGCTTAGTCACGGTCGCTACTAAACGACGACATTCACCTGAAGATTGTTGTAAAACATGAAAGATCTTTTGAAATAAGATGATGAAATTCCAGTTGTGTTGAGTCTTTATTTGGAAAATATATATGCTACTGTACATAATTCTAAATTAAGTGACCTTTATATATATATATATATCGTCTGAGGGGTCCGACGAACCTGGACATCTTACTGAAAACTCTGCATTGGCATTTTGTGAAGATACGTGCCCTTCAAAGATTTTTTATATATTCGTCTAAGGTAAGGGGCTAACAGAGCCCCAGAAGTGAGAAATGATTAACGGATACACCATTCCTCTGCGGAACTCGCATGCTAATGTAAGATTGACAATCAAAGCTAAAACTTCCCTAATTGGAATAAACAATCATGTGAATTTAGATACTGCGTATAGCTATTTCGACAACTAATGTCTCGTCAGTGCAGTTCATATCAAAACCTTTGGAAAATAATGATAGGAATTTAACGTGTTATCACATCAACTGATCAGGTGAAAATGACAACCGTTCGCCTTTACAATCAATCCAGGTAAAATCAGTTTGTCGCACCTTGTACAACACCAGTTAAGCAGATTGAATAAATAACCTTAGCTTTAAGTACGTAAAAATCAACTCTCAGATGTTAGTCGCGGTAGCCCCGTACTTAAGGGGTCCGACAAGAGAAACTGGGGTTGCAGGTTCGAATCCCACACGGGGCATTGACAAAAATGCCAAAGTTACATATTAAATATCCTCTCCTCAACTCAACTCGAACCGAAATGAAATAAAATCAAATACGACACATTATATTTTTGTGAATGGCCCAAGCTGTAGTAATGTGGAACTGTTATTTTATTTTAGATGTGAGAATCAATGAATCATTGAAATTTCAATGTTTGTCAATCCGAAAAAAGCTAAAATTTGATGAGATGGATTTCAGTCCGAAAATCCTCAAAACTTGGTTGAGTGTAGTAAGCGCCAGAAATCCTTTAAAGTAAAAGAATGCAAGCTGGGTAGGCAAACATATATACTAATCGTCTGAGGGGCCCGACGAACCTGGACATCTTACTGAAAACTCTGGATTAGCATTTTTTGCTGATACGAGCCCTTAAAACTCAATTGTATATTTGTCTAAGGTAAGGGGGCAACCAAAGCGCCAGAAGTGAGAAATGATTAAAGGATACACCAAATATTTTCCAAAGGTTTTGATATGAACTGCACTGACGAGAAATTAGATGTCGAAATAGCTATATGCAGTATCTAAATTCACATGATTGTCAATCTTACATTAGCATACATGTTCCGCAGAGGAATTATGTATCCGTTAATCCTTTCTTACTTTTTTCGACTTGTTTGTCCCTTACCTTATACGAATGTGTGTGTGTTTTTGTGTGAAGTTAAATACCTGATTTATGATTATGATATTAGTTCTTACCTGTCTCCACAAATCTTTATATAGTGACACTTGCTGGTAGGAGTAAAACCATATCTGAGAACGGCAACACTGTTTGGACAAGAAAAATCAGCAGTGATCATCTGTCTTTTTTGCCCATGAACTATAATATAAATAAGCTATAAATGTACTTGATGTGTTGAATTCTACTGACTATTACCAAATATATATTTTTTTTAATTTTTTAGTGTAACGGCTAATATAAGGAGCAGGGAATGCTCTTCCAGACCATCTGATTCTACTCTCGCAATGTACAAGAGTTTACACTGTTTCGTGCCTCTGGATTTTTATCGAAATTAATAAAATGTCTCTTGTCCTTTGGTTTTCGTTGATATAAATTAAAATTCAGAGTATGACCAACTACAACTTCGAAAAGGAAATGTAGTCCATACAATGTTGATTTTATTTATTTATTAAGTCGCCCAAACAAAGTTTGGCGACTTCTTGTGTTTGCACCGTTTCTTATTATTATTATTTTTCCGCCTCTAAAAATCTTCTTGTCCAACCAAATTCTCAGAGACCACTTACCCAATCTTAATCAAACTTCACAGGAAAGTAGATCACCACCCAAAGATGTGCACTTGGGTGTTGAAATTTTCCAAATGACCACCGTCTTTGGACACTATGAACTTTGACCCCAAATCTTATTATTGGATTAACTCGGAAACTGTAAAAGATAGCTGATAAAATGTAATACAAAAATGTTAGTTAGGTCATGACGGACATTTCTTACATTTAGATCGATATTCTATGGTCAAGTTATGACCATTGAAAGTTTCGTCACATCTTTTAAGTTGGATTTTCTCGAAAACGGTTAGAGATAGAAACCTGAAACCTTTTCCATTCAACTTAGGTGATATGTGTTACATTTAAATATGCTAGCGTCAAAGGTCATTGGTCACTTTGAACTTTGATTTTGAAACTTAAACCGTAGTGTGAGCTGATTAAATGCAATGGCAAAGATGTATGTCTTGTTAGGATCTTCATTTGTTATATTGGTCCAAAATTATTTGATCATTTCTTGAATTACTTCATTTTATATCATGTCTGGTTTGACATTGATAACCTTAACGTCAACTGAAATTAGAATTTTATTAGTGGTGTAGGTGATGACAGGTATCTAACTATATTTAAATAATTGGGGAAATATAAACCATCTGTTCTAATTGAGTAGTTAAGGCTATAAAATATTTTTACCTAAAACAACCAGTGTTACGCATGTGGCATTTATCAACTTAAGATTTGACAGTTTAATTGCTGGTAGTCATACAGCTTAATAATTGATACTGATAAAACTTTATGTAACAAAAAAAACACAATGTAATATTTAAAAAAAGAAATGATTATATTATATGATGAAACAGGATATGAAGTTTTCAAAGCACTACTAGCACTGTTCGAGGAAAACATAATGAGTTGAAGACACAAATTCTTACATGATGAATAAAAAAGGAAATTATTTCAGAACGCATTAATCATTGGTGAAAAATTTACAACAAAACATTTTTATTATTATCATTCCTCAATGGATTTTACAAACTTTGTCCAAACTTTATCTCAGAGATGGGAAGTCATAATGACACAACTTTCTGACGCAATCCTTTTAAATTTTGACAAGTGAATCAAAGCACTAATCGCACTGATAGCACAAAACATAATAACATTAATCTTACACGATGAATAAAAAGGGAATTTCAGAACACATTAATCATTGGTGAAAAACTTACAACAAAACATTTTTTTTCTAGTTAGTTTACTTTATGTCTATAGGAGTCTAGGATGATGTTTACTTCGCTGAACTTGATTACTCTTTATTCAGGGGCTGACTCCGACCTGCCGTTGGGTGTGGGGTTTTCTCACCGTTCATTGGAGATCTTATGGTTGCTTTGAGTTGTTATTACTCCTCTTTGGGTCGTTGTCTCTTTGACACATTCCCCGTTTCCCTTCTTTTTTTCTATTATTATTATTATTCCTCAATGGATTATACAGACTTTGTCCAAACTTTATCTCAGAGATGGGTAGTCATAATGACACAACTTTCTGACGCAATCCTTGTAAATTTTGACCAGTGAATCAAAGCACTAATCGCACTGATAGACGAAAACATAATGAGTTTAAGAAACTAATTCTCACACGAGGAATAAAAAGAAATATTTCAGAACACATTATTACAATCCTTGGAGGTAAATTTACAACACAGCATTTTTTTCAGAGCAATTGAGTATGGAATCTGGCTTGGGCGACTTGTGTTTGCATGCAAACATATCATCATTCGTTTAATTTTATTATTAAGTCTCCCAAACAAAGTTGGGAGACTTATTGTTTGTGTTGCGTTTCTTATTATTAAGTCACCTAAACGAAGTTTGGCGACTTATTGTTTTTGCTCCGTTTCTTATTATTATTTAGTCGCCCAAACGAAGTTTGGAGACTTATTGTTTTTGCTCCGTTTCTTATTAAGTCGCCCAAACGAAGTTTGGCGACTTATTGTTTTTGCTCTGTTTCTTATTATTATTATTATTATTATTATTATTATTGTTATTAAGTCGCCCAAACGAAGTTTGGCGACTTATTGTTTTTGCTCCGTTTCTTATTATTATTATTATTATTATTCCTCTTTTTCTTCCGCCGTGAACTTATCCCACCAAAGTCTCAAAGACTATTGGTCCAATCTTAACCAAACTTTACAGGAAGATGGGACCCTATCCTAAGAGGTGCAGTGAAGTCTTGGAATTTTCAAAATGACCGCCGTTGCCATGGAAACTGAAAAAAGGGGGGAAAATTCAAAGTTCTCCAAATTGCATGAAATTTTATAGGAAGGTTGGTTAGGAAGTGTAGAACATATTTTGAGGTCGAAAATTTTCAAAATGGCGGCCGTTGCCATGGAAACTGAAAAAGGCGGGAAAATGGAAAGTGCTCCAAACTGCATGAAAATTTTCAGAAATGATATGCAAGAAGTGTAGAACATGTTTTGAGGTTGAAAATTTTCACAATGGCAGCCGTTACTATGGAAATTGAAAAAAGGCGGTAAAATTCAAAGCTTATCAAAATGCATAAACTCTAACAGAATCCTTGTATGGAAAGAGTGGAACTAATTTTTGGAACAAAAATTTGCAAGGATGCTGATCAATGGGGGGTTTCGGCGACTTTTGTGTTTCGCTTGCGAACGCAGTTATTACTTGTTATTATTTTTCTTCCTCTTTTTCTTCCGCCATGAACTTGTCCCACCTCGTTCTCAAAGACCATTGGTCCAATCGTAACCAAACTTCACAGGAAGATGGAACCCCATCCCAAGATGTGCATTCCAGTCTTGGAATTTTCAAAATGGCCGCCGTTGCCATGGAAACTGAAAAAAGGCGGGAAAATTCAAAGTGCTCCAAATTGCATGAATTTTTAGAGAAAGGTTGTATATGAAGGGCAGAACATATTTTGAGGTAAAAATTTTTCAAAATTGCGGCCGTTGCCATGAAAACTGAAAAAAGGCGGGAAAATTAAAAGTGCTCCAAATCTCATGAAATTTGACAGGAAGGTTGTGTATGAAGTTTAGAACATATTTATGAAATAAAATAATTGTAAGGATGGCGATCAATGGGAGGTTTGGGCGACTTTTGTGTTTCGCTTTGCGAACACAGTTATTATTCTTATTATTATTCTTATTATTATTCTTCCTCTCTTTCTTCCGTCTGTGAACTTGTCCCTTGAATTCTCAGTGCTCCAAATTGCATGAAATTTGACAGAAAGGTTGTGGATATAGAGTAGAACATATTTTGAGGTAAAAAAATTTCAACATGGCGGCCGTTGCCATGGAAACTGAAAAAAAGGCGGGAAAATTAAAAGTGCTCCAAATCTCATGAAATTTGATATGAAGGTTGTGTATAAAGTGTAGAACATATTTTTAGAATAAAACGTTTGTTAGGATGGCGATCCATGGGAGGTTTGGGTGACTTTTGGGTTTCGCTTTGCGAACACAGTTATTACTTGTTATTAAGTCACCCAAACGAAGTTTGGTGACTTATTGTTTTTACTCTGTTTCTTATTATTATTATTATTCCTCAATGGATTTTTCAAAGTTTGTCCAAACATTATCTCAGAGATGGGTAGTCCAAACTTAATGAAACATGGCACCATGTAGACAACCACCCCAAGATGTGCAAGAAGGTCTTTGAATTTCAAAAATGACCACGGTCATTGGTAACTTTGAACTTTGACCTCAAATCTTGTGATAGGAATATCTCGAAAACTGTAAATGATAGCTGATTAATTGTTATGGCAAAAATGTTTATTAGGTCATGACGGACCTTTGTTACATTTGGACCGAAATTCTATGATGCACCGTTCAAGAGTTATGCCCCTTGAAAGTTTCGTCACCTCTTTTATCATGTTTTTTCTCGAAAACGGTAAGAGATAGAAACCTGGAACCTTTTCCATTCAACTTTAGTGATATGTGTTACATCTAAAGATTCCAAGGTCAAAGGTCATTGGTCACTTTGAACTTTGACCCTAGACCTTGTTTTTGTAATAACTCATAAACCGTAATAGATAGCTGATAAAATGTAATGGCAAAAATGTGTGTCTTGTTAAGATATATATAGGGTCCAAAATTATCGGACCAACCCTTTTCGTTTTATGGATCGAAAACCGATTTTGATGTCCGAATTTGCGTTTTTTTGCTTACAGATCAAATACCATTGAAGATAATAAAAGACATTCATGTACAAAATGTTCAGGAAGTCTGGACCTTCAAAATGGGGTCAAGGTCAAAGGTCAAGGTCACAGCCCAAAAGCTTTCTTTAACGTTAAAGTATCAACAAATGTACATATTAAGCTTTGAATGTTGGTTTAATCAATGAATCAATAATGAAACCATTATGACGCAACTTCCTTTCTGATGCAATCCTGTACATATACTTATGAAGTGTTAACCTGTGAATCAAAGTACTACTAACACTGAGAGACGAAAAGATAATGAGTTTATGACATTAGTCCTTACATAAGGAATAGAAACAAATATTTCAGAACACATTATTACAATTATTGGTGATAAATATACAACACAGCATTTTTTCAAAAAGCAATTATGTATGGAATCTGGTTTGGGTGACTTGTGTTTGCATGCAAACATATCATCACTCGTTATTATTATTATTATTATTATTATTATTATTATGTCGCCCCAGACGTAGTCGGGACGAAATATTGTTATTCCTTCGTTTCTTATTATTATCATTATTATTATGCCAAAGTTTGTCCGGTCAATTACTCAGCGATGCATGATCAGAAGTTCATGAAACTTGACATGAAGTTGGATCACCATATGAAGATGTGCGTTTTAATATTTTTTTTTTCAAAATGGCCGCCATTTCCAATATGGCCGCCAAAATACGTCAAAATTTCAACGTTGTCAGATTTCAACGAAAATTGATTTCTAGGTAGATTTTCACACTGCGAACAAGATGGGAGTATCGAATTGGCTGCCAGGGGCGACATCAGCTATTGCTTGCAATTGCAAATCTAGTTCTTCCTCTTTTTCTTCCGCCATAAACTTGTCCCACCTGATTCTCAAAGACCATTGGTCCAATCTTACCCAAACTTCACAGGAAGATGGAACCCCATCCCAAGATGTGCCTTTTAGTCTTGGAATTTTCAAAATGGCCACTGTTGCCATGGAAACTGAAAAAAGGTGGGAAAATTCAAAGTGCTCCAAATTGCATGAAATTTAATAGAAAGGTTGTGTATGATGAGTAGAACATATTTTGAGGTAAAAAGTTTTCGAAATGGCGGCCGTTGCCATGGAAACTGAAAAAAGGCGGGAAAATTTAAAGTGCTCCAAATCTCATGAAATTTGACAGGAATGTTGTGTTTGAAGTGTAGAGCATATTTTTAGATTAAAAAAAATGTAAGGATGGCGATCCATGGGACGTTTGGGCGACTTTTGTGTTTCGCTTGCGAACACAGTTATTACTTGTTAAGGTCTTTCCCGTTTCCGACGGAAAGACCTTTCTGTATTTCTTCTGTTTATTATTATTATTATTATTATTATTCTTTTTTTTCCGCCGCCAGTTTTTTAATTTGCCAAAAACAGTTCGCGACATATCATTTTGATACTTTATACAATAAACCAATTAGCGAAGAGCTATTTCGAAATGAGGGCCACGACCGAAAACTTTTTTCATTACAGAGTTATCTCCCCGACTGCCGTTTTTCTTGTTATCATTTAAACTCAGAAACCGTAACCGATATCAAAATTCTGAATGGGGGAAAATGTTTCTTTCATCCTCAGGATGATTTGTCATGTAAAAAGATTTTTTGGGGTCGCGAGCCCGGTTACGCGTTTTTGACCCCTAATTTTGTCGATTTCTCAAAGTTATCGGAATTTGATGAAAATTACAAATCTAGGGTCAAAAAAATTTTTGTCCGCCATTTTCAAAATGGCCAACATTCGAAATTTTGTTATCGCGATATCTCGGAAACGATAAAGAATTTATGTAAACATTGTGTTTGCAAAAATACCCCTCTCATAAAGATCTACATTTCTGGTTGCCCCCCCCCCAAAAAAAATTTTCGTCCGCCATTTTCAAAATGGCCGCCATTCGAAATTTTGTTATCGCGATATCTCGGAAACGATAAAGAATTTATGTAAACATTGTGTTTGCAAAAATACTCCTCTCATAAAGATCTACCTTTCTGGTTTGTCAAAGAAAATTTTCGTCCACCATTTTCAAAATGGCGGCCATTCGAAATGTTGTTATCCCGATATCTCGGAAACGATAAACAATTTATGAAAACATTGTGTTGCAAAAATACTCCTCTCATAAAGATCTACATTTCTGGTTGGTCAAAAAAAAATTTGCCCGCCATTTTCAAAATGGCCGCCATTCGAAATTTTGTTATCGCGATATCTCGGAAACGATAAAAAAATTTATGAAAACACTGTGTTGCAAAAATACTCCTCTCATAAAGATCTACATTTTTGATTGGTCAAAAAAAAATTCGTTTGCCATTTTCAAAATGGCCGCCATTCGAAAATTTGTTATTGCGATATCTCGGAAACGATAAATAATTTATGAAAACATTGTGTTGCAAAAATACTCCTCTCATAAAGATGTACATTTCTGGTTGGTCAGAAAAAAAATTTCGTCCGCCATTTTCAAAATGGCCGCCATTCGAAATTTTGTTATTGCGATATCTCGGAAACGATAAAAAATTTATGTAAACATTGTGTTGCAAAAATACTCCTCTAATAAAGATCTACATTTCTGGTTGGTCAAAAAAAAATTTTCGTCCGCCATTTTCAAAATGGCCGCCATTCGAAATTTTGTTATCGCGATATCTCGGAAACGATAAAAAATTTATGAAAACGTTGTGTTGCAAAAATACTCCTCTCATGAAGATCTACATTTCTGGTTGGACAAAGAAAAATTTTCGTCCGCCATTTTCAAAATGGCCGCCATTCGAAATTTTGTTATCGCGATATCTCGGAAGCCATAAAAAATTTATGAAAACACTATGTTTCAAAAATGCTCCCCTTGTTAACATCGTCATTTATGGTTGGCCAAACATAAGACATAAAGAAACATAACATTGACGGGGAAAGACCTTGCAATTGTTCTCTGAACAATTGACTTTTTATTATTATAATTATTCTTCCATCTTTCTTTATTCTCGTCGCAATGAACTTGTCCATTGAACATCTCAGAGACCATAAGACCTAATGCTTTCAAACTTGGTAGCATACTAGCCCCATGTATCTAGATGTGCAGTGAGAAAAATTTTAAGGGTACTTTTGGGGGTGTCAAATAGGGTTGGGATCGTCCTATAGTAATCCTATGGGAAAATGAAATTTTGAATGATTTTCATCATATACTTCATTGTTTCTAAAAAACTATAAACACTAGCTCCATGAAACTTCATGGGAAAGATGAGGGTTATGTAGGAAAGGGTTCCACAGCATTGGAAATTACAAAATTACTACTGTTGCCATGGAAACCATACCAAAAAAATGGAAATTTTGGGAAAATAGTAGTTTTTGTTGATAATAGTATTTTGATTACAGCAATATGTATTACTTAGATTATAAGGGGAACCCCTGCCCAAATTGTTTTTGAAAAAGGGTTTGAATTGATTGTAATTTATGGGAATATTTCAAAATAACTATGGTTGCCATGGAAACTAGCCAAAAAACTTGGAATTTTGAGAAAATCGTAATTACTGTTGATATTTGTTAATTGTTGTAGTTTTTATTTCAGCTACATGTATTTCTTTGGTAATAAGGGTAACCCCTGCCCAAATTTTTTTGAAACAAGGTATGAAATTGTATGTAAAGGTTAATAGTGCATTTGGTTGCTATGGAAACCAAGCAAGAAACCTATAATTTTAAGAAAAACGTGCTTTCTTCTGCATGTAATAATTTGATTCAAGCAATATGTATTAACTAATTTATAAGGGGAACCCCTGCTCAAATTTTTTTTGAGGGATTCTCATAATGCCTTGAAATCCGATATGGGAGTTCGTTTGGGAGACTTTTGTGTTTCGCTTGCGAACACAGTTATTACTTGTTATTATTATTATTACTTTTTTTTGCAAATTAAACTTTATCTCTATCTGACATATTTTTTTCGAATACAAGACAAATGTATAAAATGGCCAAACCTTCGTATTAGGATTTTTTCTGACTTGTTTGAACGTGAAGATCAAAAGACGTCCTTGACCTTCATTTGAAAATTGAATTCCTTTTTCCAACAGTTATTGAAATAAAAGAAAGAACGCATACATTTCACTAAAATTTGACAATGAAAGGGCAATTTACCGATTGCTCAGATAGCCAAACCTTCAGAATAAAAATAAGACCTAAACATCCTGAACATTCTTAGAATTTTAAATTTGGCCCATTCTAAATTAACTTTACAAATTACATAAATTGTATAAAAATCATGATAATTTGTAATATATATATATATATATATATATATGTTTTTCGTCTACCTCAAAACCGTTATTGACCGGGCTTTAGACTCTGTTTCCAGCAAGACAGAAAAGAGCTCTTGTACCCAAAACCAAGAGAGACGTGACAGGGTGCATTTGGTTCTGAAGTTCCATCCCCATAACGACGCCTTCAAAAACATTTTGCTAAATATATTTAAGCAAATAGTCCAGAAGGATCCCCTGATTGATGAAGTATTTAATTCCCCTCCCGGCAAATAGAAGGGGCTAAACTATCCGTGAGTATTTAGTCAGCAGTGCTCTCAAACCAAGAAGAGTTATTGCTGACTATCGGGGAACAAGAGGATGCAAGAGAGCCAGGTGTGTTACCTGTCCTTTTGTATTGAAAACAAGCGAAGTCCGCGTTCCAGACAATATATTTACAATTTATAACGGTTTACCTGTATTACAGAAAATGTAGTGTACGTGATTTTCTGTAAGCTGTGCTCAAAACTATATGTTGGAGAGGCTAGCCGCCGATTGGGTGATCGTTTTGAAGAACATTTACGTTCTGTTAAAAATAGACTGCCCAGTCGGCAATCATTTTTGTCTTCATGGACACAGCCAGCATGATGTACAGATCACTGTTCTAACTTAAATGGAAGGTGGTCGGGATCAAAGACGTATGCTTGAATAGCGAATCATCCATCACCTCGGTACAGTACGTCCCAGGGGGAATAAATGTAAAAAAAAACACCGTAGATCAGATATTGTTTTTATGTTAACTAATCATCCGTTGTTTGTCTTTTTGTTATTTATTTGATTATCAATTGATTTTGTAGTTTCTGCGTATACACCTAACGTTTAATTTTTTTCTATTTAGGCCATATCTTTGATGTTCTTATTATAGGGTTTTAGTTGAGACAACAGAAGTGAGACGTGTCTCTGGGCCACGGTGATGTCCTGTTCTTTTTTCATCCTAGAAAAAGGAGTTATTGCTGCGGTCAAGCAAGTGGCAAAACTTTCAATTTACCGACATTAAGATTTACACCCAAGCTGTCTACCTTTCATTGACTCATCGTCGTGCAAACAAAACACTTTTTACATTTGTCAGGTTTTCACGTGTGATATATCTACAATGTAGATATTTCACATCCATGAATCTAACACATTGTGTAAGCTTGGGTATTAATCTTGACTTCATTACAAAAAAAGTTTTGCTACTTCCTTGACCGCGGCAATAACTCCTTTTTCTAGGGTGAAAAAAGAACAGGACATCACCGTGGCCAAGAGACACGTCTCACTTCTGTTTTCTCCAACTAAAACCCTATGATAAAAACATCAAAGATATGGCCTAAATAAAAAAAATATAACTTTAGGTGTACACGCAGAAATTACAAAATCAATTGATAATTAAATTTTTGTGTAATGAATTTATTTGCAAGAATTAACATGTACAACATTTATCCACTTTTTAACATAACCTTTATCTTAAAGGCAAATTTTAAGAAAAAAAAGAATAATTTCAAATTCATGTAAAAGGACAATCCTCGGAAAACTTGCACTATGACGCTCTTTGTAAATGGCAAAATAAAAGTACAAATAAACTAGAGGCTCAGAGACTGATCATGCATCGTTCACGCTGACAGATATGTTTTTGTCCAATCGAAAAAATATAAGCAATCTTTGTAAAGGACCTTCCCTATGTCATT
>MJUU01059217.1:0-13880 GCA_002080025.1 Modiolus philippinarum | reverse complement strand
AGATGAAGCCATAAATTGCCAATTTTTTCGGAATTGACGTAATAGAACATCAGAAGACTCTTCATGGGTCTTGTGGGGAGACATTGGAATGTGCGACCGAAACAGGAGTTTATTTCCACTATAAATCCATATTGACCGGAAATATTGCTGAGAATCATAAAGTCTACAAAAGCGCAATTAATTATACAGGTTTTCCCGCTTTTACCAATTTTTGAAAATAAACGTTAAGTTATTTCGACCCCGAGGTCCCCAAATAGGATAAATTGGAACATAGATCTTTCAAGTTGAAGAATGAAAAACTATTGGTTCTATAGCTTTTCTGTACCAAAATTTGGGCTAAAAAGGGCTCCGCATTTTTTTTCAAAATATTTTAATACCCGACCCCGTCATTAAAATGATCGAGAATGTGAACAGAGATATATCAACCAAATAGAAAAAAAATTCAATAGAAAATTGTGCAGGCGATTTTATTTTAATATATTTATTTGATTATCCACCAATTATATGTACTCTGACTCTTAATTTGAATAACATTTATTGGGCAACTGTACCTAAATCATATGTTTATTAAATTGTTTCTAGTCTTATATCTTAAGCAAGTTACATCCATAAGAATATTATCCTACCACAGTTTATTAGGTGTCGACTATCATGACTTAAACAGTTGTATTTCAAAGAGTTCACCCCATGTCGGAAATTTCAACAATTTTTACAGACATAGTGCTATAATTCATGCAAAAAGTGAATCAAAATCCACAATCATGTATACATAGTGGAAGATCATTTATGTTAAGCTAAGGTCAGAATTTGTAAAATTTAGATATTGCAAGTTTCAATACAGTCGGCCTTCGGGTCTGCACCAAAGTACTGACTACTGGGTTGTTGACTACACTCAGGGACTAACAGTCCACCAGCAGAGGCATCGGCTCAATGTAATTTATTAACAAGATAAAACTGTGTTCGCAAGCGAAACACGAAAGTCTCCCAAACGAACTCCCATATCGGATTTCTGGGCATTATAAAACCCCCTTTCAAAAAAAATTTGAGCAGGGTTCCCCTTATAACCTTACTAATACATAATAGCTGTAAAAGGAAAAAAATTCAAAATTTCATTTTTCCCATAGGGTTAACATGGAGGACCCCACCCCTTTTTGAGCCCCCAAAAGTACCCTTAATGGACCCCTATCTGAAAAATTTTTTAATGTTGCACAACTAGATATATGGGGCTAACATCCTACAAAGTTTGAAAGCTTTAGGTCATATGGTCTCTGAGATCTGTTTCGGACAAGTTCATGCGGACGAGAATAAAGAAAGAAGAATAATAATAAGAAACGCAACAAAAACAATAAGTCTCCCAAACTTCGTTTGGCAGACTTAATAACATGTATGATGTAAGGTCAAGTTTTCACTTCAAAAGGAAACTTCTGATAATTCCGTGCGCTGTTGTTGTCCACCAAAAAGGGTAAAAGAATACAGTAGGAACAAAGCACAAAGTTGGATTAATCAAAGTCAAGAGAAATGACAAAAACGAGAACACCAGAACACGGAAAAGCAAAGACACAAACCATTCACAAAAAACACAAACACCACAATAGAACACTCAAAACGTAAGCACAAACTGTGTGAATTCTCAAAACACAGAGTGACATCAGGTGCTCCGGAAGGGCAATCGTGTCTTGCTCTGTATATGCAGCACCCGTCACAATATCAGTTGGTCAATCAAGGGTAAAGTCGAAATCGGTAATGTCAAATTCCTGAATATAGCTGAAAATATATGTTTTTATATTTGTGACACCGACATTTCATACCTATTTATGACTTCGTGGTAACGGCCATCAAATTTTTGAAGTAATGAAAGTAAAACGACTGAACATATCCTTGACTCTGCATTTTTTGTGACAGTGCTTTTGCTTTTTACACAAAATTACTTTATGAACTGCATGTTCTGTTGAAACAAACTAATTGTCAAATATTCAATCAATAGGCTTTGGAGGTAGATATACTGCTGCTAAGAAAAGAACAGTTCACAATAATCATGTTTGTCATATAACCTAGATTACAGACGTTAATGTTTATCAATGTATAATAAAAGTTCAAAGTATAGAGAAGAATTGGGTGTATCGGTTGCCTTTTTTAATTTCAGGCTCACTTGGGTAGATCCGATGTAAATATTCTTTAAAACTTGGATTATCAGGAGAAAGAACATCGCCCATATATCTGAAGCTGAAATTAAATGTCAAAACTATTTATTAAAAGATTTGAAATTGTATTGTCCTGGTATAAAATGGGCACCGCTAGATTTGAACCTTCTTAAGAGCATTTAGTGGATATTTTTAACAAAACATCTAGATATTTTGACGATATTTAGGCTTTAAATAAATCCAATAGCAGCAGCGATCATACACCTATTCTTGATCTTGATTTATCAATAAATCAAGGAAAGTTAAACAGTAAAGTCTATGATAAAAGGGATGGTTTCTCTTTCCCTACATTTAATTTCCACATATCGACGGTGATGTGCCGTTAGCCTTCTCTAACGGGATCTACATTTCACTAATTGTTCAATATGCACGAGTATGTAGTGATGTTTCTTACTTCAACGACCGAAATCTTCGTCTAACTGAAAAAACTTCTGCATCAAGGGTTTAGATATCATAAACTGATAAAGATATTCTCTAAATTTTATGCTGGATACATTGACTCAATGGGGAAATTTGGTTCTACATGCAGGGGCCTTAAACAACAGGGCATTTCACATCCAAACTTCTATGAAATAAGTATTTACAAAGCGCATTAATTCAAAAATTGTCCTTTCAAACTTATTAATCCGTTGAACAAACCTATTCATAAAGGATATATATGCAGCATTGTTGTTAAATCTTTACTTCTGGTTTTTGTTGTCAAAGATATTGATCAGCTCCTAAATGATTTACATCATCACTAAATTAAAATAATTTTCACATTGTCAGTATTTGACAATATCATGTTCTTCTTTCATAATTGATGATGTTATACGAAATCTTTATAAAAGAATTTCAGTTGAAGTTTCATATGTAAGAAAGCTTGATATCATAGTCAACGGAAATTATGTTCTTAGCTAAGCAGTCAGTTAACAAGAGCATTTGTCAGGACAGCACCCATGTTCATGTTTTATGTACTTCATTGTAAAGGTACTCGTCTAGATAAGTTTGACTTTTTTCTAGTTAGATTTTTACTCTGCGTCTTTTTATTTATTTATGTTTTAGCAATTCACCACACATATGAGGAGGGTTTTGATCCAAGAAAAAGAGCTTAACCCCACCGCAATTTTGCGTCCTATTGACCCACCTTGTGGCCATTTATTTTACTCATCTCGTCGCAAGGTATCATAAAATCCATTTTTTTTTCTTGATTTTTTTTAAAAAGGTTTTTCCTTTTTACTTCAGATAACCCCCTTATACAGCTGTATAGAGAAACTGTCTTGTTTGAGGTAATTGACTATACTTGTGACAATTCGTTTTACCCATCCCGTCAGAGAATCAGAAATTAGACATTTTTTCTTGATTTTTTTCAATATTTGTTCCCTAATACAGCTGTATGGAGACTTTATTTTTGTTTCAGATATTTGACACTGCTTGTGACCACTCATATTACTCGTCTTGTCAAAAGGGATAAAAAATATACATCATTACTTGACATTTTCGTACTTAGCGGGGCGAAATCTTATACCTTATGAATGAGATCTATGAAGGAAAATTTTTTTTTTCAGATATTTGATGCCATAAATGACCTTTCATTTCAGAAGAAAAATTTCTAGAAAAAAATATTTTTTGTTCATTTACATTCACTTATTGATCTATTTAAGTTGACCCATCTGATAAAGGTTTTTAAAAAATGGATATTTTCATAAAGAACTGTTTTGTTTTCTCGGTCTGTAAAAATGGCGTTCGGATGCTGTAATGGCTCCAGGCGTTGTCTCGTTCTGTGACAGCTATTCTCAGGTCATCATTACAGACCTCGAACATATAACAGGGCCATTAAGAAAATACCAATATATTAATACTATAGTCAACAATACAGACAATTTCTTGTAAAGCGCTTATTTGATTAAACTTCTGATTAAGCGCAAAGATGATTACGTCATGTGAGATTCAAACGGGTTGTGACGGGTGACAATTATAATGTACCATACGAAGTTATGGTAATGTCTTTCCTTAGTTTAAATAATAGAGTTTTCAGTATTGACATGGGGTGGACATGTCTATGACGTAGGGCGGACAAACATCAAGTGGTGAATCTAAATACCAGAACTCGGATATGGTCTATTAAAATATATATTATTTATTAATAAATAGTAACAAGCATAATAAACTGTCCCCTGGTTCATTTTCCGATTCAAGTGACTAACAAGTATATTACACCTTGAATTATTTTATGTTAAAACATTTATACCTTTATTGTTTTTGCATTTTTCTCTAAAATGTAAAGATGAATCGTGCCCAAATCAGTATTGTTTTCAACTGGATATAGCTTTATTTGAGACCGCAAAATTCAAACGAGAAGTTGGTTTTCAAAACTTCATACCAAGTCAAAACATTGGTTTTCGTAGATGTGGTACGTATCCTTATGTCAGTAAACATAGTTTTTACTTTAATGTTTCTTATATAAATCAATTCAATTTGTTTTCTATTGATTAACAGAGTCTGTCTTATAAATCGTTACTGAAAGAAGAAAAATTTCACTCTTTTCTGGATAATAGGATAATAGATTTAGCATTATCATCGTGGGTATCGAATCAAAAAATACTATTACAAAAACAGGATAACAGTAAACACTTACAATGGCCAGGAACTACAATCACATGCCACAATTTACAAGCAGCTGCACAAGAAAAACAATAATGAAAACAATAGACAATATGAATAACGATAAAAACTCGGGATAGCCGGAATTGGTACGTCAGCGGTAAGGTTAAACCGGTTTATGGGTACAAAACCTCCCTTTTCTGTATCCCGTTTCCCTATAGTATCATAAACATGCGAATAAAACCCAATAAAGGTAGACTACTAAGTCAATGACTAATATCTTGGAAAAGAAAAAGTATATGACAAAACGTAATTATAAGGGTCAAAGAGTGTTCGCTGCTAAACTGCCGGCTAGCTCAAGGAGTCTAGTCTGCTGATAGAACAACGGAAGAAAAATTAACTCAAATCTCCCCGAGGGGTTTGGTAAAGAGTCGTCATATATTTAAGCAGAATCGGCAGTATCAGTGAGAGGCCAGTATATATGTAAAGTCTTCAGGTCACTGGAATCCATGGCCAATTTAACGGATTTGTTCAGAATATCTCGTCGATATCGACTATTACGTAAAGAATGCAAGTTACGTCCCAGTTTTTCTGGATTATTTATCCGTTTTGACATTTTTTACAACATTTCCATAAAATCAAGGATGCGAAATGCCCTTTATTAGCTGTTTATATATGTATATATATAAAACCAATAATATTACAACAATTAAATTCAGTCGATATACGCAATTATCATATACTTAATTGAAATATGATTAAAATTTTACCCCTTGATAAAACCAGATATTTTCAACAAAAAATTAACGAAGCGGACTGATATGACATCGTTATCAACTGCTTCCGGTAATTATCGCATACCTTTCCGTCACAACTCGGAAGCTTTATCACACGCAAGTTCGTGTATTTCCGTAAAAACGCTAAACATTACACTCGATATCGTTATATCAAAAAAACATTTGTAAAGTATAGTAACAATAATTTAAACTCCATTTTATAAGTATGAATACATTTTTCAGCTGAAAATATCTTTTACAGTTGAAGTATATGATAAAAAAAATCATAACATGTCCTTTTTCATATCACATCCTTCATCAGCCCGCAGTCCTAAAATCATCCCTCGAACCTGACGGCTCTCGGGCTGATGTTACGACCTGGGGCTGATAAAGGGTGTGATATGAAAAATGCCATGTTATAATCTATAAATATCTTTCCGTAATCCTCATAACTGTTCACTAATTTACTGTTGAATATCACTTCCGGTTTCACTTCTTTTGAGATATTCATGGCAAATGAACAATATTGCTCATTCAATTAACTGCAATTTTGGGTGTTCAATTAAAAAAAAAATAATTAATTATTTTGGCTTGAATCATCTACCTGTGAAGTATTTTTTAATCTTTTTTATCAATCCAAGTTTAATATTAAGTATTAAATTTTTGGTGATTCCAGAGGGGTTCGAACTCCTTCTGTAAGGGTTAAGAGTCTGGCAGGCTACTACTAGACCACTGAAGACTTGTTCAAATTTCGGTTCAAATACGTAAGTCTCACATAACGTGTCAAAATAAATTTGTGGTTCATTCTATTTGAAATCCCGTTGGTCTCACACAGAGATGGTGGGAGCACTGTAATCTGTCTGTAATATCTTTGCATTCGAAGAACAGCCAAAGCCCCTGGTGGGAAGGCTATCTCTATATTCATGTAACCCCGTTGTGTTCCTACCATAGACCTTTAATCAACGGAAATCAACCCACCAATGTAAGATCCGCACATTCCCTCTCCGGGATAATATTTATAAAACGTCTGAGGTATGTGACTACTTTTCATACTATTCTTGTTCAATTTAAAATATCGTAAGATATTAATCTGAACTAGATAAATTGTATACATTGTATATTATCGTCTTAAGATCAAACCAACATTGTAAGATCTGCAAATTTTGGGCGGTTTCTTCTGTGGGAGTTGAGCCGTCGCTATGTATATCGGGCAGGGCCGGCCTATTGATATTGTATGTTACGACCGGCTTCTGTGGGAACAACTGTGAATTAAATCACAAACTCACCCGTACTTTCAACAATAGGGTACAACACAGTATTGGCTGGCAATTTTGCTTCTTTTAGCAATGGAAAACCAAATGAATTCAGAAAATGTTCAAGTTCTTGGCCAAGAAATACTGTATCTAGTACTTCTTTCTGAGCATAGTAGCGTTCACTGATAACTGTCGATTTCTCACTATTAATGCTATTCACTCCGTTGTTCTGAAATAAAACAAAACATAATCGGTCTTTTTACCAGACAAACTGTGATTGTTAGAAGTTCCATAGACTGGAACTATGAAAAACAAAAACAAAAACAAAAAATGCAATTTTTTTTCTTAACAGGGCAAACTTAGATATATGTATGATTGCACAAATGGATCAATAATGAAATGTGCTTCATTATTTACAATAATTTGATTGGTTCTGCTTACAGTATGAATAGCCCCCGATTGAAACTCATTTTTCACGTTCTGTTTCTTTGGTTTCAAACGTCTGAAGCGACTTCAAGTGAGTGCCTGAATATGTGGAAATTACTACAAAGCTTTATCATTTATGGCAGGCAGTTTCAATTGTCTCGAAAATGACAATCATTTCAAAGGAATTTTTCAAAAATTCCACCAACATTTGGCAAGTGTCAAATTGTTGGGAATTTGAACATAACTTGTTTAACCAGGAACGAAAATACTTGAAACTATTGTGTTGTTTGGCATTTGCTCTTGGCCTATTTTTCATGATGATTGTAATTTCTTGGATATTCTTTTGTGTAACAATAACAATTAGAAATCACGATTTCTAGTTGTTTATTTCCTCACATGGCTATGTTTAGCGGTTAAATATATCCTTGTATATTGTTAAACTCATATAGAAGTAGGAATTTACAATATTATATATGATACTTTTACAATACATAACTTTGTTGCATAGTATTTTTGACAGATTTTACCTAATTTTTCTGAATAGGCGGCCATGATAATGTTTCGTGAAAATTCTTAATTACTTGAAGTATCTTCTCAAAGTGACATGTATACACAGTAGCATAGCAAAGCGATTACCCAACTTATTTCTATCTACTCTCCAAACTGGGCATGCAAATTACCAATTTTGACTGGTAGATATTTAACAAATATTTGTTTGTTTATTGAAGCTTGTCTGTGTTTAACATGCTGTAAGAACCCTCATCAATGCAGATGTATTTTATGATCAAATTTGCGGTTCATTTTTGCAATTGGATATTCGCAGCATTAACATCTAAATGCAGTGCTTTGTATATCTAAGTATGTACTACCGAAACGTAACTGTTATCTTGTCTAAAATCATAGTGGAAATCACCTCCCAAAATTTCACTCTTTGTCCTGTGAATTGCTTTAAATATGCGCAAAAAGTAAAAAATAAATACCCAACTATGAAGAAACGACTCTGTGACATTTCCTGCATTGGGATGAACGTTTCGATCAATATCTCGAAGTCTACACTCCTTTATGGATGGTAAACATGTGATTTGTAGTCCCTGCAAAGATAAAAACTAAGCTTGTGTTCATTCATTTTGGTGAAATTGGGTTTTAAATGCTGTGTCTGTTGACATATGACTTCTCTTAGGTTTTTTAATTATCGTAATCTACTTAGCTATAACTTTTCCAAAATGGTACATTTTGAACGAGAGTGCCTACAGGACATAAAATGAAACATAGTTGTAAATTTCCATTTTGTACAATACCCTTAAACTGTTACATATCAAAAACTGAAGATATATCAGAATGACAAGATCTACCTACCATTCAACTTTGGGGAAAAATCTGTTAATCGTGTACGAGTTCATTATAAGTTTTGTCAAATTCAAGATCGCATAATTATGTTAAACAACGAAAGGAAAGTTATATGTAGCCACATGTTGGTAGCAAACATAAAATTGGTTTTTCCTTTTGTGTACCGAAGATTGTAAAGAGGAGTGAATACTGAAAGCTTAGTTCTGATTAGTTATTAAATAAAATATTCTTGTTATATCTTTTTTCAAATATACATATTTTCTATGACTAAGAAAAAAATGAAAGAAATTCTCTTACGCCCTTTATCACTGGAGATTATTTTCCTTTAAAATTATTGGTTATATACGCTTCAATGCAACTTAAACTGCAAGTAAACTGACGGACAATTCGTAATTTGATATGAGGCTCTGCAGGGAATTGATCATGACTGTTTTTCAGTTGCATTTTTAAAAGTTAAATGAATGTATTACAATATCCCAGGTGAAAGGTATGAACGGATGAAAATCTTGAAAATGTTACTATTGTCGCCTATGGAAAAAGAAACTGTACCGTGCTACTTTTAGGTGAAAATGCACGATTGTAATATTTTCATTTGGTATCATTCAGTACTACTTTTTATCCTCAGTTTTATGGATTTTACTGATTTATTGAAGACAATAAGTCAAGTTAAGATATGGAGAACAATTGCTGACATAGGAAATTTTAAATTTGTTGGATATGCTAGTATAGGTTTGGCTGTTCGGTAAAGCAGAATCAGTCAATGGGTATTAAACGGGTTAGAATGCATGAAAAAATGTTTCTTTTTATTTTTCGCAATTATTCGGTGTATTATATGTGCTAAAATGTTTGTCGCGACAACTCAAGGAGGGGTAAACTTTATTCGTATATATGACAAATTACAGAAATTCAAACTTTTTTCAAAAATTCTCATTCAGGTTTAAAAGTTTAGGTATATTCAGGCTTAAAATGTTCATTACGTATGAAAAAGAAAGGAAATATGGTAAATGTCAAGGAGACAACATCCCATATCCAGGTTAAAACGACCCAAAAACAAAGCATTTAGGGGTCACCGTACGGTCTTCAACACAGTAAGGAACCTCACACCATACAACAAGCCCTAAATGGCCCAAAAAGTAAAAAAGGTGAAAAAATGAATGGAAAAACAAACCACATCCAATAACCCAAATATCAAGAAACTAAAATTTTATAAGAAGACAAAGACAAGCCAATGACCAACATATTCCTGTATTTACAATACACCTTTTCTTATTTTGATAAACAAAATGCATTTATATATCAAATTAAATTTTAAATTTTGAAATATGTAGCCCAAAAATTGGCAAGATATGGTCATAAATTGTGCCCCCTGCAGTTAAAAATCCAATGATTTCTGAATATAAACAGTGAAAATATAAGATAGCGACAGGTTTAAATAAACAAAAGATCAATATGTCATTCTAATAAGATGAAGAGGTCATTTCATAAGATTTTAGGCTCTCTAGATGAGTATTTATCAGTCCATTGGGGCAGTTTAAGTTATAGTACTGCTGACTAAGTACCAAATTTGTGTTCATAGTACATTTGCAAGGGGATAACTGTAAGTAAACCAGATATCCAACCAATCAAATGCTTTATTATAACACAATTCCGAAAATACTGTTAATTTAGTTTCTGCATATGCGCATTTCGACAACTTATTTTTCTTCACTGCAGATCAAATCAAAACATTTAGAAATCCAGATACCGAAATATTTGTTAAAGCTGATAGACAAGATTTCCAATAGGGTCTATTAGAAAAGCCCAAATCAGCTAATGACAGTTTTATGTGAGAGAGAGAAATACTCCTTAGTTTTGAACCAAATTTAGATAAATTTAGATATCATAACTTTCCAAATGAAATCGGTTTTCGGGCCAGCACCAAAGTACTGTATATCACTCAATTTAAGGCAATCTGTAAAATACGAAGTGGTTATTTGTTTGGAAACATGGAATTTCAATGTCAACAGGACATTGCAGACAGAAGTCAGGGATTTAATGTACCATAGATGCTCTGAGGTGTTTTTCATAGCATCACTGTTACTATTGCTATGCTAAAATGCAGTCATGATACATGTACTGAGAAAGTTGCTATCATGCATTTTAGAGTATGTTTGAAATAGGTGTATATGTTGCAGTAAAAGTGTATAATTAGGAATTATACTTAATTACTGAAAATTTCAGTAAATATGTATAATTACTAGTGCGTTTAGAATCATATCTATATACTGAAATTTTCAGGATTATACATAATTACTGAAATATTAAGCAAGAATTACTTATTATAACTGAAATGTTATTAAAACACAAATTTGTTTAATTTGACATATTTTAAATGGCATTAGACGACGATTACATTTATTTACATCAAATCAAAATATAAAAAGGTTGTATTTCATGGTATCATCTTCCGCTACATAGACGATGTGCTGTCTCTTAATAATCCTAAATTTAAGGATTATTTACACCAGATCTATCCAAATGAGCTTGAAATTAAAGAAACAACTGAAACACCTACTTCAGCTTCGTACCTAGATCTTTTATTGTATATTGACGAAGATGGACGTTTGAAATCTAAGCTATATGACAAGCGTGATGATTTTAATTTCCCCATTGTGAACTTCCCTTTCTTAGCAGCAATATACCTGCCTCTCCAGCCTATGGAGTGTACATTTCACAGTTGATTCGTTACTGTCGAGCTTGTAGTTTGTACAATGATTTTTTGAATATAGCAAAAACACTGTCCCAAAAGCTGCTTAGTCAGGGATTTGTTCAACCTTTGTTAATTTCATCCCTCAAGAAATTCTATGGCCGTCACCATAGCATCATTGAAAGATATGACGTGTCAGTATCCCAAACGAAAGTGGACATTTTCAGCTAGATTCACGTCTTCCCGATTTGACTACCGACTTTGACATTTTCCCGGATTGAATCACTCACAGTGTGACGGGTGCTGTTAACAGAGCAGGACATGCTTACCCTTCCGGAGCACCTGATGTCACTCTCAGTTTCACTGGAGTTTACACTGTGAGTGCCTTTGTTCTGAATGTTGTGGTTTCTAGTTCTGTGCTTTGTGTCTGTCTGGCGTCGTTGTTTTTGTGTCTAACGTCATTGTTTTCTGTGTTCTCGTTTTTGCCCCGTCTTTGGACTTCGATTTTTGTGAATTTCACCACTTTGTTCCTTCGGTATTCTACTGCCGTTGTCTCATTTCAAAATAAGCTTTTTGCAATTGATGATTGTCCAGTTTCTCCATTTGCATACCATTTGTTTCACATAAGAATCCCTGTATTGTGAATCAGCTATTACGACTTGTCTAAAAATCAGTATCTTGTGTTCTACAGATGGTCGTTTCGACAACTTGTGTAACTTCATTGCATATACTACTTTTATGTAGCTCCGGTAGAACAAAAACTCAACTGTATAAAGAAATGCTTATTATGTAACTTTTCAAAGATGAGTATAATTTACAAACGTCTGCTCCTACACGCAACACATGTGAAAGGCGAGTTAAGGACACAAACCGGTCGGAACGTCCCTGCGATTCCGGACAATTTCAATATTTTACCCGTGACTTCGTCAGCCTGAATTTAAGAATATAACACTACCAACCATTACAATCCCAATTTCTAGTGTCTTAAACATACTATTCCTATATCACAGTTATATTCAGAAGAATGAAGCTCTGGTTCTTAAATCGAGGAGGAATATATTTCTGCATTAACTTTTATCGTAGAAGTCTCAGGGGATATAAAACACAGCAGTGAATATGAACCCGTATCCCCAGTCAAGCCCGAATATCTTTTATATTCACCTAGAAGTGCTGTGATTTTTCTATTAAAAACGTTTAAAAATTGTGATTTTGCTACCATGGGGATACGGTCTTATCTCCCCTGTTAAGGTAACCAATCAAATTGCAGGATTAACCTGGATATTTCACTACAGCAGAATATTTAAAGATCTCTATTCCTGTCTTTCAGACTTGTCATTTCGGTTATGGACTTCCAAATAATTTGATCTAGTCTGCACTTAAGAGACATAAGTTGTCGAAATTGCCAACTACACAAACTAAATTTATAGAAATTCTTGCATTTTTTTAAATTTACCTCAGTCAAACAGTTTTTCCACACAGTTCATGAACAATGTTGTTCCATTTGAAAATGTTCAAAAAGAAATCGAATGTTCTCTTTTACATGTAACTAGATTTTAAAAATGCTTACTCTCCCTAAAAATACCATTGTTCATAAACTAAATACCTTGCTTGTTTTTTTAACATTTTCATAGATTATATACTGTTAAATAGATACAATAGTTCACATTTTTTCATATTGAGTAAAGTATTTAACTTTCGGACTATAAATTTCAAAACTTTATACAAATTTACTGAAATCTGATCAGTAAATTTGTAGAAAAACCAGTAATTATGCATAATTTCCGGACAGAATTAGGAATTATGTATACTCACTAAGAAGTTTAGTAATTATACATATTCACTGAAATTTCAGTAATTATGTTTAATAATCAATATACACTTTTACTGTAACATATACAACCAGTTAAATTTGAACCATAGGATACGCATTTTAATTACAATGGAAGGTCAAAGGGTACATGAAAATGTTCTTTATTGAATTAAGTTCAGAAATAAGTAATCTTGCACCAGGTGGCAGTAATACTAAATGTGTGCTCAAAGTGTCAACCTATAGGTAGCACGGTACAGTTTCCATAAAACTGGATTTTCCCTTTTGTGTACACAAAATTGTATAGAGGACTAAATACTGAAAGCTGATTTCTGATTGGTTTTTATGTATAATATTCTTTTTACATTTTTTAAATAGACATACTATCTATGAGTAAGAAAATATGAAAGAAATTTCCATGTACCCTTTATTAAGGTGTCTCAGTGGTAGTATTTTTTTCCACGCAGTCGGTACTATGCTCGCTTTTTAACCTTTGAACTTTATTATTCTGAAACCTTGGTAACAGAGTCCCATGACCAAATATCTTCATTCTGATTGGATAAAAATGTCTTCAGGTACAACAAATTGAGGTTCCTAAAAGGGGTGATGTCGTACGATGTAAGGTGAATTAAAAGTTGCATTTATTCTTCGACGTACGTGAAATAATTTTGTAAATGTGCGATGTACGAGGAATAATAACAAGATAATAAATAAAGTGTACTTTCATTTATCGATAAAAGAGCATATTATCAAACTACAGTCCCTGGACCAGTCAACATTCCCATTTTTGCGATCCGTCAC
>MJUU01059216.1:2873-14659 GCA_002080025.1 Modiolus philippinarum | reverse complement strand
ATAATGCTTACTTTAAAAAAATATTTTGTTTATACTAGTTAAAAGATAAAATAATTTTCTGTCCGGAAAAAAAAACATACCCCCTCCCCCCTTCAAGTTAAATGATCGGTCCCTTACTGTTATCTTGACTTTGTAACTAAAACTTTTTCGATTTTCTGTTACTAATATTTTTTTTCAGAATCTTCATACCGAGATTTTTAAAGTTGCTCAATTTCTGAAAGTAGAAACACACAGTACTCTTGACTTTGTACAAAACATCGTATCACTTTGTACCATTGAGAAGATGAGAGAAGAAAAAGAATCACCAGAATCCCTGGCAATGTGGAAAGAAAACTCGGCTAGAATTTACAGGAAAGGTATTTTTTTTTGTGCTTAAGATGAAATACATCGGCCGATAAATACCGAATAAAATAGGCAGAAAAGAGGAAAATCTAGCGTAAAATATCCCAAAACATGAAAACAAAGGGACAACAAATTTCATATTATCACCGATGAATGTAAAGAATTTCTAGTCACTGTAGGAGGTGACGTCACAATATCTCGTCAATGTCGTTGTTATGTAAAAACTAGCGCATTGAAACCTCTATTTCTAGTTAACAATAAAGTGATAAGGAGTAAATGCAAATAAGACAAAGACTTTACAAATACAAGGCAATACTAACCAATGGAACAACGCTTTTATTGTTGTTATTCATCTTGAAGTCATCATGAGGCCTTCAACAATGAGCTTTACTAATACCTCATAGCAAGTTCAAGACGGCCCCTAGCATTGGTCTGAGCGGAATATCTTTTCTAATTGTCGAGCAAAGATACATCCATGCTTTTTACCCTTTGATCCATGGATGCGTAATTGTCAACAAGCATAAACTTAACTGACAGAGTGTTCTTACTAACACTGTCATCCACTGCCCGAGAAGACGATCACAACATTTAAACAACCGCAGGACATTCATCGAACCAATAGTAAGAAAACTTGGCAAAATGAAATCATGAAACGTGGGCACAATAAACTGGTGGTCAGAATAACAATTTTAAATTAAAAAAGAAATAAAAGTATGATAGTGTATCCATTTGAGAAATTCTCCCAAGCATCTTTCATGAAAAAAATTCATTGTAATGGTGTGTCAAATCATAGTTACGACCGTAAAACGTCTGTTGTGATAATTACAGCAACAACTTTATTTTACTTTTTGTTTTTTGACAGTTTTAATTATATCAATCTTTTGAGGCAATCGCTGTATTCAACAATAGAAAATCTGAACATTAACAAAACTATCAAACAGAGTTGTCAGGAGACGAAATCAAAGGGCAAAAGTCAGAGCATGTACAAAACTACCTCAAAATAGTCACCCGCAAATGTCCTGGCTTGGTACAGACATTTAAAAAAATAATGGGTTAAACCTGTCTGATGCCTGGCCAAAGTAACTCAACAGCAATTGCTATTTAAAGGTCATAGAAAGCGTAAAGAAATATTCATTCCAGTACTATAAGTAAAAAATGAATCTTGAATCACGGTTCGGATAAAATGATTTTTCAAATGTATACCCCTATGACAGAGATATTGGGATACAACTGCTTTAAAACGGGAAGTATACTATTGGGAAGTCAAAATGGAAACGTTTGTTGCTCGGACAATCAGAATAATCAAATAAAGGAATGCCTTGTATAATGCTGAAGAAAGTGTATCAGTTATCTCTTTAATTCCAAGTTATTACAACTTCTTTTGTGGTATTTACGATCAATTTAGGATTTGTCAAGGGAAAACATAGTCTGCACTAAAGAAAATGAAATTAAAGGACTTTGCTAATTTATTTTCTTTTTTTTAAATCTGCACTGACTTTCATGGTTTCAGACAAAATAAAGGAGGATATCGGCTAGAATCGAAGCATTTGTAGTCCCTGTAGGTATCCCGATCGTGTGTACTTGTCCCCAAGACAACTGTCTTTTTTGATAGTAACAAAAAGACAGTTAGCTATCAGCTAACAGCTATCAGCTTTTACATGTTTTTTCGGTATATGGACTTCCAAATGTTTTGGTTTTATCTGCACTGATGAGATATAAATTGTCGAAATGCGCATATGCAGAAAATGAATCAACAGTAACTTCGGTATTATGTTATTTAGAGATATGGAATATAGGACATTTTTGTTTTTTATTTAAATACGGACTTTATCACGGCCAGTATCAAGTGAGCTCGTTTGATTAAGTCCGTATAAAAATGTCCCGTATTTCTTTATCGGTACTTCACAAAGTCTTAAATGAAACTCTATAGTAAATAGAAATAATTTGAAATTTCTTTGTAGCACAATTAATCTATCATTTATAGCAATAATTTATATGCATTCTTCATTACGCATATGAACATGACAAATACTACCTAAACATCTCGCCAGCATAGCAACCAGTACTCAACGCCTTAGCAGATATCCGATAATTTCGCTATAGTGACTAGTTCGGTGATACTGAGAATATCATTCTCTGTCGATCAAAGGGAATTCACACAAATTACCGATAAAAAGATACAAAAATGTATGTAGAGTAGTGAAAGACTGAACAAGTTATAAATTAGGTATATTATATAAAATATGGGACAAAATACCTTCTAAACGTAAGGAAAATTAAACAACAACAATTGTGTTATTCTTTGTCTTGAATTCACCATTATGCAATTAGCAATCACATGCAAAGATTTGGGCAAATGTCTGTGGTATGTTCCGTACCATGTACTTTTCACGTCCTTGTTTTGTCTTTGTTTTTCTCTGCTACCGTTTTTGCCAAGTGTTTGGACTTTTATCATACCTTATTCCTTCGGTATTCTTCTGCCGTTGTTTCTGATAATACCAGTATTTTGTGACCATACTGCTAGATCTTAAGATTTGATGCTTTTTATCGTATTGTTTTATTTATCATTCTCTATTTGTATAGGTTTTATATTGCAATTTTCAATTTTTTTATTCTACAAATTTTGCCTTTCTTGTCAATATATTCTTTTGGATGCCTTACCAATGTATTACATTATTTATATCTATGGTCCTGTTTAAAGGAAACTATTTATGATCATCAAATAAAAAAAAACAATGATATTTAGAAAAGTGAAAGAATAACTAATCAAAGCACCCCTAAAATTAATAAAAATAAAACATAATATTAAAAATATGCCAAATGTCAAAATAGAGTGAATAGCCAAATTGCATAAAAAGTTAAATAATACCCAAGTTAGATAAAAAGGTACATTTCGTTATGCTGTACACGTGTTTCAAGGAGTAGCCTCTCATCAGCAGCATTAAAATCAAACAAAATGGAAAGTCATCATCCAAAAATGGTAAGAAAAGAAATAAAATATGAAAAATATCAGTGGAATTACGTCGTATTTTCAATTTATTGTTGAAATAAAGATATGTGATGTATCTTGCTATTATTCTTAAGATATTTATTAGGTTGTTGCATGCGATCAGTTTATTGACACATGTAAATAGAATAGCGTGATATAAAAATTAGAATGTAATGACAATCCTTGAAGTAAATATGAATTATTACTTTTTATCAACACTTTTACACTAGAATTTGTAAAACAAATTAGCAGCATTTATTTAAACAGATACAAAACAGATATACGAAATATGGATTTAATTCATATGTTTATATTACTATGGGGACAGGAATAGAGAATAGGGAGGTATGGGTACAGTATCCATACATTTGATTAACGCTGCCACTGGCATTTGCTGCAGGTGCCAATACAAAGTCTGGATATCCTCCTAAAGTTTGCCTCTTTTTCTTTCATTTGTACTTTTCTCTTGTAGTTCACGTGTTGATTGTTCCCTGCAATTGTAATTTTAGGCCTTTGTATATGTTTCCTGTTATCTTCCCTTTTTAAATGTTATAGCTCAGTAGAAAACATATTTATATCGACAATTTTCTTCACGAGAGTGGCCAATTCATGAACAAATAAAGGGATATGGAGTCAATCTACATGGTAAAAAATCCTTAAAGATACATGGTAAGATTATGTAAATAGAACTCACCGCTTTCATTGTTGTTCTTCATCTTGAAGTCACCATGAGGTCTTCAACAGAGAGCAAACACTCTTACCTCATGGTAAGTTCAGGACGTCCGCTAGCACCGGTGTGAAACAATTACACATGGGTCTTATTGATTCAAACTATCTGTAGAATTAAGCAAATGAAACACATTAATATCTGTAAGAAGACTTTACTATGATAACTTACCTAAAGGAAGTGATATCATAACGATCAAATTGTGTGCATATATAAAATAACAGACGACAACCAGACATCAAACATGTCAAATGAAGGTATATTGAGAAAATATTCATGGGATAAAATTTCTAGAAATACATGGTAAAACAAGCAATGGAACAACACTTTTTTTTGTTCTTTAACATGATGTAACCATGAAGCCTTTAACAATTAGCTTTACATCACAGTAAGTTCAAGATGGTCCCTAGCATCGGTTGGAGTGGAATTCTATACTACATGTCGAGCAACGCTATATCCTTATTCTTTCACGTCATGGCTGTGGGATTGTCAACTCGCATTAACTTTCTTATAATTAGTAAATAATAAAATACCGAAGTTTCTGTTAATCTAGTTTCTGCATTTCGACACATTATGTCACTTCAATCAAAACATTTGGATGTCCGTGAATCCAAATATTAGAAAAGCTGACCGAGAATGCGATAAAATGGTCACTTTGGATATAAAAGATATCTTTACAAAATGTGATTGACCGGGGGAAATATGACGTCAAGATTGTAAATTAATCTTCATGTCATAATTGTAAAAAAAAATAATTATACTATAACTAATCCGAGATTCTGATTATCGCAAAATATTCAACGAATGATGGAATAACGTAGTAATTCACGAATGCGAGTAGCGCATGAATGAATTACAAAGTTTTTCGATCATGATTTGAATATTTTTGATAATCAGAATCTAGGATTAGTTATAGTTTTTATTATATGGATCTTCATGCATATTTGATGGTTGATTTAAAAATTCATTTCACGAACTACGTTTTCAAAATTAATCCGCCGACACGTTTACTTAGCAACAACTTTGACAACGTCTATTGTGACGTCACTTCCTAGAGAGAAATTATGGAAACTAATTTCACAGTTACTTATCACTTTTCTTTCACTCGGAAATCTCAATCTCTCACCGCTATCTATATAATAAAGAGATCTAAATTGTCATTTTGAAATAGGGATAAAAACAGAACTACAGAACAGAGTTGTCAAGAGCCGAAGTTCGTTAGACAAAAGGACAAATCAGGTGGAAACCAACGGAAAAATTGTCGACTGAAAAGGTCCTGACTGGCCACAGGCATCCCAAAATAAACAGTGTCCCACGGCGCGCACCTCCACATTCTAGGTGACAAATAAACCATAAAAAATTCATAACATTTTTTCAAGGCACTTTTTTCAAGTTTATCATGCGACATTTACAACTTTGATATACAATATAAGGACACGAAGCCCAGGAGTAGACGTTTTGTCACATGTCATGTATCGGGAAATAATTGATCTCGTATTTTTCTGTAGATATTATAATTATTTGTTTCAGGTATTGTTGGTGATTGGAAAACTATGTTCTCAATCAAAGAAAATGAAATGTTTGACGAATATTACAAAGAGAGGATGAAAAACTCTAAATTGAAAATTCGATTCTCTATACCAGTTAAAAACATGTATTCGGTGTTTCATTGAAAATCATAACTTTTTGCAATATATTGTTGTTTTTATACGTGATCAAGGACTAGCTACCATTTTTATATGTGCTGTTTTGTCTTTGATCCCATTGTGATTTTGGGTCTATAAATATATGGGTTAGATCTGA
Organism: Modiolus philippinarum; assembly: GCA_002080025.1. Taxonomy (NCBI): domain Eukaryota; kingdom Metazoa; phylum Mollusca; class Bivalvia; order Mytilida; family Modiolidae; genus Modiolus; species Modiolus philippinarum. Next base: position 8,798 of record MJUU01059216.1, on the reverse strand, counting down.
ATAAAAGGCAGCTAGCAATGCATGATACATTTATACATATTTGGGTGATAATTCCACAAGAAACATTAAAGTGAATGCATCAGCACATTAAGCTTAATTTATTTTATTAGTTTTCATACCCTTATAACTTGCATTGTAAACTTGAATTTAATTTATGCAATACATTTGTATATTGGTATTAATATTAAGTCAAATATTTGTCATGGGATTCATCTTATTAAAGAGCCAACGGAAAAGCTTTCCTAGTTGTTTTATAAATCAATCAAGTATACGGGACTTCGAGATAGGAACTCTCGAAAGCGGAAATGATCGCCTCAAATACCAGTAAGAAAGAATGACTGGATTAGTGACTATTAGTAATGAACATACATCGACTAAAAAAAGAACTATTATTTATGAAATTGAATTGTATACTTTTACATTTTCCTTGACTTACTTGAAACATTTCCGTTTCTCCTTGAGAAGAGTCGGGCCTTTTAAATTGAGGCCACAGAATGCAACAAATTTCTCTCCATTTTCATTTCTGTAACCTTGGATGCCATGCCTTCCAACTATTCCGTTTTCTCCTTCCAGTTTGTTTCCAATTTTAGCGTTGAGATCTCTCATTAGCAAAAGAATGTCATGGCTTAGTGTTTTGATGACGACAATTTGTGGCTGTTCGTAAAAGGTTTCTTTGTCTTTCTCATCAGCCTCTTCTGTTGGTGCGTTTGCTTGTATGGCTGTTGTTTTTATGTACTTCGACCAGATTCTAGCTGTCAAAATACGGTCATTCATTGCTATGCATTCAAACAAGAATTTGGCTGTTTCCTCAGTCATTGCGATGGCTACTGCGTAACTGGCGATATGACATCTTCGGGAATAGATAATCGTTTCTCCAGTCTGTGTTTTGGTCTTGCTTGAACCAGACCATCTGCGTTCACATATTCCCAATAAGTCTAACTGATATTTTCTCATTTCCTTCATGACCTGAGCAGTTTTTCCTGTAGCGTACATGGTTCGGACGTTCCACGTTCCTATTCTTTTATTGTTCTTTTGGTTAGCCAGGGCACCTTTTGGCATGCAATTTCCAGTGGGCTTTCATCCACATGCGTCATTTCAACATCGTATAGTTGTTTCGAAGCTTGTTTGATAGATGACTTTCCCTTTCATGTGCCTTTCGACGTGAGGTGATTAGCCTTACGCCCAACCTGGTACCTCCAGGTTCGTGTTTTATTTCAGAGTTTTCTGTCCCTAAGACGATTGCAGTGCGATTGCTGACGAACTCCATCTGTCCGGCCTTTCTATATGGGTGGGCTCCCATAGCCTTTGACTTTCCCAAGTCTCTCCACAAGGCAGCGTCGTTGTTTCTATTTACCAATAGCTGGGAACTAGGTTTGCAGGCTTCAGGGCATATCCAAACGCCGTTGGGCCTGGCATGCCGTTCATATAGGGCCTAGAATCCTCCGAGACCTTATGATTTAGTCTGCAGCCGCAAGGTACCTAGTTACAATCTGTCACCTCAAGGAGGATCCCATATCTGGGTCACAAAGGTCTTGCTGTAGGAAGGCTATGAATGGCAAGGAAAGACTAATAGTCCTTCCCCTTTTGCAGCAAGCTGATAGCCTCTTGCGCATCATACAGCCATTTGACAGATTTTGCTTTTCCTACATGACAATTTTATACTCCCCCCCGCTTTGCGGGAAGTATATAGTGTTCATGGTGTCCGCCCGTCTGTCCGTCCGTCCGTTTTTCTGTACCCAAAAGCTAGTATCCACTACTGCTTCTCAACCACTGATTGGAATTTCATGAAACTTATGCAGTAGCTTAATTACATATTGTAGATGTGCACTATGCGTTTTGTTTTGAAAAAAATCGTTTTTTTTTCTACTTTTTTGACATGTTTTGGACTTTGTCATTTTAGCTCTATGCAAACCCTATGGTGACCACCTTGTATCCACTACTCCTCTTACAACATTGATTGGAATTTCATGAAAGTTATGCAGTAGCTAAATTACATATTGTAGATTTGCACCATGCATTTTATTTTCCAATCATTCTTTTTTTTACAGATTTTTACACGCTTTGGACTTTGTCATTTTAGCTCTTTAAGCTCAATGCAAATCATATGGTTACCACCTTGTATCGACTACTCCTCCTAAACCGCTGATTCGAATTTTATGAAACATATGCAGGATCTTCATTACATATTGTAGATGTGCACCATGCATTTTGTTTTCCAATAATTCCTTTTTCAGATTTTTGACATTTTTTGAATTTGTCATTTAAGCTCAGTGCAAACCATATGGTGACCACCTGGTATCCACTATTCCCCTGAAACCATCGATTAGGTTTTCATGAAAGTTATGCAGTAGCTTAATTACATATTGTAGATGTGCACCATGCATTTTGTTTCCCAATAATTCTTTTTTTTTTTACAGATTTTTGACATGTTTTGGACTTTATCATTTTAGCTCTTTTAGCTCAATGCAAATCATATGGTGACTAACTGGTATCCACTACTCCTCCTAAACCGCTGATTGGAATTTCACGAAACTTGTGCAGGAGCTCAAATACATATTTTAGATGTGCACCATGCATTTTGTTTTCCAGTAATTCCTAATTTTTCCCATATATTGAGATGGTTTGGACTTTGTCATTTTAGCTCAATGCAAACAACATGGTGATCACCTGGTATCCACTACTCTTAAACTCCTGATTGGAATTTCATGAAATTCATGCAGTAAATTATGTACATATTGTAGATGCGTACTATGCACTTTGTTTTCCAATATGCCCCCTTTTACCAGATTTTTGACATGTTTTGGACTTTTTCATTTTGGCTCAATGCAAACTATATGGTGATCACCTGGTATCCACTACTCCTTTTAAATCAATGATTGAATTTCATGAAACTTATGCAGGACCTTAATTTTATATTGTAGATATGCACTATGCATTTTGTTTTCAATGAATTCATTTTTTCCAGATATTTAAAAAAAACAGGAAGGGCTGGGGGCGGGGTATCCATGGCCCACTAGGCTACAGTAACTCTAGTTTAGATTTCAATTGATGGAAAACAATTGACCTGAAGCGCTACAATAGATTAAATATCAATTACCCTTTACTCAGTAGAATTAATTTATAAGTGATTCCCTTTCAATTAAATAAAAGGGATAACAGGAAACATCTACAATGGCTGAACAATTATAATCACATGCCAAAATCTGCAAAGGGTATATACTGACGTATTGACTTTTGTCGTAAAGCAATAGAACATTTTCCGGTTAGAACACGAATCAAAACTCCCGAATTAAGCAACAAAATCAAGACATATAAATCATGCCCTCTATCCAAAGAAGTTGGTGGTCTATTTGTCTTTTTTTTCTTAAAGAAACATAATTAGGTAAATATTAATAATTACTGATTTTTGCAAAATCCTGTTGTTATAGCAAAGTTTATTTGTCGCATACATGGCCATAATTTCCGGAGTTTTAGTACAGGACACTAAATATTTGTGCTAACCGTTTTGGTGGACATTAATACTTGTACAAGAAGAAATAACAGAACACCAGTATTACTTTAATAAGTTTCTGCAAAAGGTCATTTCGGCAAACTATGCCTCAGCAGTTTAGAACAAATCAAAAGATGTCGAAGAACATGAGTAAAAAATGTAAAATCTGATAGAGAACAAATAATGACAATGATATGTATTATGAATTTAGCCTTTTCGTCCAACTGGTTTGAAAGGTCTTGTTAGATAATTCCAACTCTTGCATTAATTCCGTAGTTGTCTCTCCGTCAGCTTTTGTTTCCATTTTATCACTTTTGATATTTACTCTTGAAATACTCAATGAATGTAACACAAACCCAGCAACAACAATCAGCATGAAGCCATCGCTCCTTTTCTGTAAAATTTTCATATGTGAGACCTATGGCCATGCCTTACCTGCAAATTCTGAAGAAAACTAATTCAATTGGGACATGTCAATTCTTTGCTTTTATAAGCTTTTGTCTTATAAGTTCACCTGACCCCAAGGGTCATTGTAAATTAATGCCATCACTTGGTGTCCGTCGTGCGTGGTCTGTCCGTTAACTTTTCATATTTTGATCTTCTCCTCTGAAACTACTGAAGCAAATTCAACCACATTTTACAGGAAAGATGTATGGTAGGACTTTTACAAAGATTGTTCATTTCGTTCCGATCCGATAAAAAACATGACCGCCAGCGTGGAACTTAGGTTTAACATTGGACCCTATGATAAAATCACACTTTCATCTTCTCCTCTGAAATCTTCTATAAGGGAAAATCTTCATTTTCATCATATACTCTGAAACTATTGAAGCAAATCTAACTTAACTGTATTGAAGTAATGTATGGAAAGAATACTTATTTCAATTGAATCTATCCAAAATATGGATACCCGTAAAGAATATTAGACCCTATAGGAAAAACATTTTTGGTCATCAGCATAGGCATGGCTTAGAAGCATTTTTGTCTGGCGAGCGATACAGGCTCAGTATCTGAGCCTCTGGTATTGAAAACACAGTGAAGATATAACTAAGGTATTAATACACAATATTCATTATGTTAAGTACTGTATATTTATAACAAGTTGGCAAAGTAAGTCATAAGTGAGACATAAATAATTCAGTTAGATATATTGAAAATGCTTTAAATAACAGGCACTGAGATTTTTATTATTTGCATGTATTTCAAATTTAGAACATATTTGTCAACACTAAAATTAATTTTTATCATCCATCTAATCAAATTTGTTGATAAAATTCATTTAGTCAGAAAAAACAGAAATGCCCAGGTGGCATATTAAAGAGTAAATGTTGTTTTGCTGTACACGTGTTTCGAAGAGTAACATCCCGTCCTGAATATTTTGAGTTTGAATTAAAACAAGAAAGAGATTAAAAATGTCTGTACCTCTCAAACAAGTGCCAGGGGCCACCTTGAACTTACGAATTATACTCCGGAAACAATAACAAAAATAAAGTACACCAAGAATATAAACCTATTGGTTACATGTAAGTATCTCTTATATAATAATTTTCTTTGTTAGCGTTGCAAAATATCCCCGTCGTGGACCTCAAAATTTAACACAGAGACCCTATGTACATATTTCGTCGTTCATAGAGATCGACATGTGTTCCTGGAAAAAATATTTTTCTTAATGAATGTGCAGTTTTCTTCAAATTATCGTGCTTCCATTTAGCATTTTTATCGATTAGTAGAATTTATATTTAAAGAAAATGTCGACAAACATCATTTCCATTTTGTCCAATTCCACCCTTTATGTCACGTGGTCAGCATTTCATAACATCTCTGCTTGACCTACATCCCAAGGCGTGTAAAGAAAATGTACGTAAGGATTATAAATCAGGTATAGTTTGCATAGTGCATGTGGGTGCATGCTTACACAAATAATACGAACTGGCTGTGGCACTTACCGCCCTTGCGCTTGAACGGTTCCGAGAACTGAGGAAATGGATTCGTAATTCCAAGTGTAGCTTCAATCTCAGGGGCCGGTATACGAATCTGATAGACCGAGTCCCATATTGGCATATATATGAATAAGGAAAACATGTATTTTGACTTTCGTTGTTCTCCTCCTTCTGATATGGGACCCAGTATATAGGGAACACCCCTCCTGTGTCCCGATGTCATTTGTATCCCTAAGGGGACGACCATTTGATTCTTAGGGAGGGCCTGGCAAATTCGGTCGAGCCAGATTATTTATTTTCAAAATTTTGCGGGCCAGAATATTTATTTTTCGCAACCTTTGCGGCGAAAATTTTTATTTTCAATAACATAATTGTAACGTGCCAATTAATCTAAGGTCAGATTATTTATTTTCTTGGATGTGCAGGCCAGATTATTTATTTCCAACTTTTTCAGGGACAGAATATTTATTTACAAAATCTGCCAGCCCTCCCCCC
>MJUU01059213.1:7150-20081 GCA_002080025.1 Modiolus philippinarum | reverse complement strand
TGTCTAATGATTTTTATCACACATGTACTGTTTAGACAAATGCTCGCAGTTACTGACAGCTAGCTAAGGACATAATTTCCGTTGACTATGATATCAAGCCTTCTTACATATGAAACTTCAATTGAAATACTTCTTAATAGATTTGGTATAACAACATCATCAGTTATGAAAGAAGATTATGATATTGTGCAATGCCAAATACTGCCAATATCAAAAATTGTTTAAATTTAGTTATAGTGTAAAGCATTTAGGAGATGATCAATATTTTTGCCAACAAAAACCAGAAGTAAAGATTTAACAACAATTCTGTATCTATATCCTTTATAAATAAGTTTGTTGAACGGATAAATAAGTTTGGAAGGACAATTTTTGAATTTATGCTCATGTTTCCCCTTTTCATATTTATTTTGGTCTATTTTTAACACATATGGTATCAATTGTTTTTTTTCAATATCGTATAAATATTGTGAGAAGATTGATTAGAAAATATCACTTTTATTATGAAATGACAAATTTTATATGCCATATTTTAGAATTTGACCATTTTGAAAAAGTTTGCATTGTTTAATTACACTTTGAACGTTCTCCTTTTGAAATGACACTTCATAATCAATGAATTCAACCTCATTGGATTTCAGTTTGTTTTTTTTTGGGGGGGGGGTGAATTTTGTCAAAAATATGATTAATGTTGCCAAAGTGTCATTAAATCTTAAAGAGATATGTATATACACTGCAAGGTTTGCATACATCTATTTCGATGCGTTGTCTATCGCTGTTGTTTTGTCCTTATTTTTGTCTTTCGTCGGGCTACTTAATGACAAATACGGTTTTACTTTTTTCCTTATTGACCGCTTCCGACATGTGTTGCTTCAATGACATATTTTAGCAGCGACTGATGTTGCTCAACATTTTTATTCTCTTCTTGTAACCCTGGTGCTTTCAGCTGGATAACCCTGAGCATCGCCCAAGTTGTGGTGGGGAGCAAGGGAGTGACCTTGATATATTTTTTGTCAAGAATACCGCTTAAGTGCATTAAAGGGGCCTTCTTGATCTCGCTTGGGGAGGTGAATATTGTTCATCTTTGGTTGAAGACCCTAAGGCGACATCAAGATGTAGACAGGAATAAAAGCCCTGTCCGTGATAAACTGGAGTTTTCTATGTATCGTGTGCGTTTTTGTCACATGTACATTCTCATCATATCCTTTCACTTTTTCTATATACTAGTCTCATAATTTTTTTTTTTAATTCGAGTCCTATTAACTGACTTGATATCTAGATCTACCACTATTTTATCTTTTATCTGAGCTAAGTGGACATTGATCTTTATATATACCTATCAGTTGCTAGTTGAATGGTAGGAATATTTTTGTGCTTTTTTAGTGTTCATGTATATTGAACTGTTTTGTTTATCATGTAGTTAAAAAAAGCACAAAATCATATCAACAAATATATTCCAACATTTAAAAGATAAATATTAAAAATACAAAATAAGGGTGAATTTAAGTGAACTATTTGAATTCTAATGCAACATTTATATAATGGAAGGTTTGATTGGTCAAAACTGACAGTAAATTCCAACATCTACACATTTGGACAAAGAGGGTTCCCAGTTTAGTCTGGTTCCTAATATGGTAACAAATAAACTAGTCAAAAATAGAACATGAAATCGTTTAATTGCATTAGAATCACAATAACAGTACATTATCTTAATACCCGGGGGCGTCAATCTTGATTTGACGGTCAAAATATCTGTTTATACAGGCTTCGCTACGCGTCGCCTGTAAACTTATTTGACCGTCAAATCTACGATTGACGCCCTCGGGTATTCAAATAATGTACTGTTATTGCTTAGATATCAGTTGATTTATATACCACAAATCGATCATTCAAAGACAACAGAAAATAAGTGTGAACGCAAGTGTGAACACTTCAATAACATCCAACATGCCTTCAATGGTCACCAAACGTGGTAATTAAAACAAAAACAAACAAACAAAAAACACAAGAAAAAAATGACAAGAAAAAAATCAAGATTTTATAAATAAATTTGACTTGTACCTATCTACTCTTGGGGAAAGAAACTTAATCCAAGTTCAGTAACATAATACTTAATACCAATAAAAATAAATTGAGACTTTAAAGATCAGATAATTTAGAGTCCTTTAAATTTAACTGCAACTAGTTTAAAATCAATATTTTAAAAAAGTCATTGTCGAACTCCCCTCGAAAATTGGAGAAAAACATGTTTCCCCCATGAAATGTCGCTAGACGGTAAATGTTTGGTGATGAGGGACGTTTCTGGTATATATCGTATTAATCAGTTATGCTTACCGCAGTTCAGTTTTACCAGATATATGAAGAGTTCACTACATAGTTTTACCTTTATCTCTAGACTCATCTTGCAGTAAATGTTTGTTTTACATAGCTTAATATACTAAAAACTAATTTAAAATAAGAATTTCTTCAGCAAGCAAAGTATATCGTCTAAAACAATGTCCTCCGTCAATTTTGAACATTATTGCACTTAAAGTTTGATATTAGTTTCAGGTGTGCAAAATGTTAAGAAGATCGACAAGAAAGAGGGAATACAGTCCAGTGACAGTGATGACTGCTTCATCTAGACAACAAGTCACTCCTCCTGTAACATTATCTGTTGTAAGCAGGTCGAGTCAAAACCCTGTAATGAGCACTTCTCTGTAATACCCTAGTTGTGAAATTTCTGCGACAAGTTCGTTATCCATTGTATCTGTACCCAGTTCCATTGGTTCAATTGGAGCAGCAAGTCACAGTCTCGTTAATACTGAACAACCATCGATTATTTCGAGTAAAGTTTCAAACCACAGTGCTGTTCAAAATGGATTGGAGATGACCAACCAAGGCTCGGAATGAAAAAGTAATGGAAACAGGTATTTTTGCTCGTTTCATATCAGCTACACACAGCGTACCAGATTGTTGGTGTAAAGTATTATGTCCCAAAAGATAAATCTGAAACCAATACAATGTATTTCGATTTGGCAAACAAATTTGCAATCAATTAATAGTAAAATGGTACCAGGCAACGGTTGTTCTTTAAGCAAAAATAATGGATTTTACAACCAGGCCAAGGCTATAAAATATAATTCTTAGTTGAATGTGGACAGGTAAATTAAAAATATAAGTGTACACACAGTAAACCCTAAAAATGAATAAATAAATTCTAAAGTCTATTAATCTGGTTTGATCAAATGAATCAATATGAGCGAATAGTAGCTTGAAAATGTTAGATGAACAGTTTCGTTTCCGTAAGGACAAGAATGTCTAAGCCCACATTTGATTTCAAATTATGTTTGTATATATAAAGTTTTGACTTGTACGTCTTCTTCTAACAACCTTATTAATAGTACACCAGAATGATATAAGTTTGATATTTAATCAACCTGTTTCAGTCAGCTTTGATCAGAATGTTTCAAAATTCTTTTTTTCTATTGAATTTCAATTTATTCGTTTAATGACATCAGCTTTGGTTTTGCAACCTGATTTTTTTATCTTGTACACATAGACACATATCTAAATATATTTATATTGTTAAAGCAGTGGTTTGGTGTCTCTCTTCTAGTTAATCCATGGCAACAAATATCGAAATTTCTTGTGGAATATGATACGCCGACCATATCACCAAAGCTGCAGATCACTGGTGTTCGGAGTGTGACAAAGGTTTGTGTTCCGAATGTCAGCAATGTTATCTATTTGTATTGAAAGCAACACGTACTCATATCATTATTGGCCTTTCAAATTACAAGAAGTTACCAACATCAGTTATAGGGATAACCAGTCACTGCAAGGACCATAACATGGAGTACAAACACTATTGCCCTTATCTTGAAAATTTAGTTGTCCTGTTTGTGTATTTCTAAATCATAAACATTGCAACGATCTAAAAACTCTTCCAGATCTCATTGAAGCATCTAAGTCATCCACTTTTTTGGAAAGTATGAGACAGAATTGCAAAATCTAAAAACTAATGTAGAAAATATAATACAAGATAGACAACTGAATTTGTCAAACCTTCGTGGTAAGCGAATACAAATAAGTTCCCAAAATACTCATTTAGATAATCTGGAACAAATGGTCATTGCAGATCTTCTAACAGCAGAAGAAAAGTCAACTCATGAGATTGAAAAATTAACGGCACAACTGATCGACAAAAGAAAAACCTTTGAAGATTTAGAGAGGACTTTTTTAGCTTTGAAAAAGTATGCGTCAGATTTTCAGGCATTTCTGTGAAGTACAGAAATCTGCAAGGAAAAAAAATTGAACAGAACTATTTGAAATCATTATTTGAAAACGGCAGTTTGGAACACTTAGCTTTGAAGTACGACAATGATGACAAAATATCTGATATGATATCAACAATCACAACATTTGGGTCCGTTTCTGTAGAAACTAGTCCTCCATCGGTAACATTAAATTTTGGAAGGGACCCAAAAGCACACGTTATCCGGTTATTCAACGACCATTTCCTAAGTCGATTTACGATCTGAAGCTTACTTTACTATCCACGATCACTGTTCCAATGAATAACATCAGTGGATGCCTCAGCTGTCCTAACGTAAAAATGATTTTCGTCAGTAGAACAGACAAAAAATGATAATGATGAATCAAATTGGTACCTTAGACAAAACAATATTGGGATTTCATTTTCAAAACGACATCGTCATGATAAACGATAACACTATTGCCTTGACAACAGATTTCGGCATACATATCATGAGCATCGACACAGAAAAAGTCGAAAAAAACCATTGAAACCAAAAAAACCTACTTATGGAATTACTTTAGTGTGCAATACGACAGGGTTTGCAAATGTTCCATCTTTCTGGCGGAGACAATGCAATAACCATTCTCCAAAAGAAAGATTTGTGTGATTCGTGTTACGTCACGACAAATGAAGACAACATTTATCAAACAAATTTCAAGAATAAATCCGTCACATGTTTTACTACAAGTGGTGACAAAGTATGGGAATACCAAGATGGAACATTACACAATGGACCTGTTGCTGTAGCCATAGATAATCACAAAAACGTCTACCTATCAACTAATTTTTCAAGCAGTTTAGTTGTCTTAACACCAAACAAAGTAGAACACTACTCAGTGTGAATGATGGGATGCAGTGTCCGTGGGGAATATATTTCGACAAAGGAAATGAGAACATTCAGGTTGCAAACTACAACGGACAAGCCTTTTTATATCATATTTCTTGATTTAATATATTTTTTTTCTGCAAAGGAGGACCTCGGACCTGAACTTATGTTAGGAAATCAATACTAGTCAGTTTTAGTGTTAATGTTGCTTTTCTTCTGTATCCGCCTTCAACAACAGCATTTATCTCTTAAATCCATCATTTTCTTAATTTAAATAATTACATTCATTCTACTTCGTATGGAAATCCTGGTATTTGATTGGTAACGAGTACCTCCGATCATTTCCGTCAGTGTTTTATCAGTCAGTAAAACTTCAACACCACGCGACATCAGAAAACAAAGACGGTGGAGTAATCTAGACAAGGAGATGATGCATCATTAACGACTTTCTTAAGTTTTCTTGCGTGAACACCTGTAATCCATTTACGGAAAGTAATTATAAGTATTGAATGCAATATTTTGTAGGTTTATTGCCGTGTAAGAGCGCGGACCCTAGCACATTTTTCACACCAAGCGCTAGCGCGCACCATACAACTTGTGCTACGGTCCACGCTTTTACACTCCAGTAAAACTACAAAATGTTACATTTCAATTCTTAAATAAAACATCAGGTTACTTGGTTTTCGCCTTTTTTAAAAAAAAACAAATCATTGTATATTTTACGAAAGGATATGGAGTAAATGAACATGAGACTATAACACATATGTTTAATGGGTTTTAATTTTATGGCCATTTCGGAAATTAATTCCTCATCAGCAGCACTAGAATCCAAATGTAGGAAATCCATAATTTCAAAAAATGTTTAAAATGCATAAAACCAAACGAAATCCGAATAATCAGTAATAACGATAGAGGAAGTTTAACCTTAGGTTTTAGAATTTACATAAAAGAAAAATTGTAACAGTAACGTAAAAAGGTGTACACATGAGATATAAACTCATGCACAAGTACATGAAATTACATTATTAGTAGTCTTATTGTCAAAGTTGAAAGTATATACATGCGCATGATATTTGACTTCTGATGTAGTGCCGGTTCGAGCAAAACCTATAGTATTGATTTTTGCAAGGATAAGATACGATATTGCTAATATCACAATCGTTTGTCGGGAATCAAGAAACCTGTAAGTGTGCAAGACAGACAATGCCTTTGTTTCTGATACACGGAACAAATTGAGGAATGAGTTTGTAAATGTATGCTGTAAAATCACTCGTTCCTTAAACAAAAAAATTACTATATTTTGTCTGAAATTTCATGCTAGATGTTTCAACGCAAATTTTTATTTATAAAGACTTGTACTTTTCTTAGCGATCAGTTGGTTGAAGTGAAAGTTCATTAAACAGTACAGTGTTGTGACACGCGTTACTGCAGCTCTTGCATATAGATACTGTCTTACAAAATGGATGGAAGGAAAAATTACGAAGAAAATTGTAGATCGCAATGATGCCGACTTGGTACAGGCACTTGAAAAGACATTCTGTAGTGCGACAGTGTTTTACCAGCAGTCTAGTATCCTTGAGCTAGCCAGCAGTTTAGCGGCGAGCACTCCTTGATCCATCTTTCTAAATTAAGTTTAGACTTATTTTTTCCTTTTCAAGATTGTGGTCTTGGAGTTAGTGGTCTACCTGTATTGGGTTTTATTTGTATGTTTATTATACTATAGGGAAACTGGATAGAGAAAGGGGAGGTTTGGGTACCCATAAACCGGTTTAACCGTACCGCTGGCTGTTGCTAGTACCGGTACCAAGTCCGGCTATCCCGAGTTCCTATCGTTATCTATGTTTGTCTTTTGTCATTTTATTGTTTTTCCTATGCAGATCCCTGATTGATTGTGACATGTGATTGTAATGTTCGGCCATTGTAAGTGTTTTCTGTTATCTTTCTTCATTAATGGTGGTTTAAGCCGGTTTTATGGCGCGTCAAGGTACTTTTGTATTGTGGTAATGTAACGTGGTAACTCAGCAGCTATTGCTATTCAAAGGTCGTAGACAGTAAAAAAATGATTATCATGATAACATATAACATATAGGGGCATTTTAAGAAATTCCTTCAGACCATTCTATATATGAAAATGTCGCATTGAAATATTATATAATATAGCATATGGTAGAGGTTCCTTTTTATTTCATTGGATTAAACGGTCACGTTTTTTTAAAGAATATTTAGTGTATTTTCAACTTTGTTTCTATTTATAGGTACATTAATTCTATGTTTCTATTTTGAAGTATATTGACGTTACGTGTTGACACTATGCTTCTATGTTTAGCAAATTGACGTTATGTTTCTAGTTGGACGTTAAAATTTCTGTTTTTCACCAAGAAAGCACTTATAAAAATATTTAAGAAATAATTCATAGCAGTTATTATTGGCTATTTGACCTTGGGATGGGCCTTCATATTCGAATTTAACCCAGAGCGTTAGCATGGGGTTAAATATACGAATATAAAGGCCCGGTCCATGGTTAAATGACAATAATCATATATCTGCCATGCATTATTTCGATTCTAATATGACAGGTAATTGAATTTTCCATTCTGAAGTCACCTAAGAGAAGGCGGATTAACGCCTCCATTGCAGTCGGTGTCAGATGCAAGTTCAGTTGCAATACACATTTACGTGTCTGAATGGCATGATTTGGTTAAAACTGTTCTTCACATTTATTTCCTTAAACTAACGCGAACAAAATTTAAAACGTTATTTTTTGATATCCAATACACTCATATGGGCATGTACGAAATATATGGTTATCGAGTATTAAACTGGTTGATGATTAACAAGAGCCATTTTAGAATAAAAAATATCGAATACGCTTTTCACATAAAAAGGATTAAGGGGCGGTCGTGATATAAAAAATATCAATTTGCTTTTTCTTATGTTTGGCAGAATAACTACTGAAATCAGTGAAAGTCTATTTAGAAGTTTGCACATGGTATTTATGGTACACTTCACGTAAACAATAAAAGTTTGCTTGTTTTTTTTTTATTTCCGAATAAGAGATGTCTGGTCATATATATATGGTGTGCAGAGCAATTTCCGCCTTCAAATATACTAGAGCTTCCATTCTGATTGTTGATTTCCGGCTTATTCCCCAACAAAAATGTAATGAGAAGCCATGAAAACTTCATATGTAATATAACAATGATGGACTTTGTACGCTATCAATATGTTAAATAAGGACCTGTTAGGAATATATTGACCTCGGACTTCGTCCTCGGTCAATGTAAACCTAACAGGTCCATATTATACCCAACGCAACAAAGTTGCGGAGGGTATAATGTTTTGACCCGTTCGTCCGTCTGTCTGTCCGTCCGTCTGTCCGTCCGTCAGTCCTGTTCTTGTCACTGCAACCAACTCCTCTGTAACCGCCTTACGGATTGCTTTCATATTAAGTAGGATTGTTGGTCATGGTGTGTAGATGTGCATACTATACCAACTTATTAACTGGAAAATTTTTGTGGGAGATATGGGACTTAGACTATTTTCTCTTAAAATACCAAAGCATCATCTTGTCACTGCAACGCCTCTGAAAAAGCTGAATGGATTGCTTTCATATTTAGTAAGATAGTTGTTCATGATGTGTAGATGTGTATACTATACTGCCTTATTGATCGGATCATTTTTGTTGGAGTTATTGGATTTAGACTATTTTTAGCTAAACAGCAAGTATCATCTTATCACTGCAACTCCTCTGAAACCGCTTAATGGATTGCTTTCATATTTGGTAGGATTGTTGGTCATAATGTGTAGATGTGCATACTATACTGCCTTATTGGTAAATAAATAACTTAATACCAAAGTTATTGTGAATTTATTTTCTGCATATGCGCATTTCGACAACTTATGCTGTATTGGTCGGATTATTCTTATAGGAGTTATTGAACTTAGACTATTTTCAGCCAAAACACCAAAGTATCATCTTGTCACCGCAACTCCTCTGCAACCCCTTCAATTATCTTGTGCAGAATGATTGTTCATATATGAAAATTGTAAATGCTACTTGGATTTTGATTTTTGATCATTTTTGACAAAATTACACATTGATGAACTTTGTCTTTTTTATGTATGATATTGCTTATAGGGTACTTTTGGAGTTCAAAAATTCAGGATTTTCTTATATGTAGGAGCTTGGGGAATGTCACCTTGCTCACTAAGGTTCTTTAATTTAACATATTGACTTCGTAATAAGTCCATAATTGATAAATATCAAACCCAAAGATATGACAAAACCAGAAAACAGAGAAACAAAGATATGACACACACACACTTTCAAAACATAGCATGTAAAATGTAAAGTGTATACACTTTGTGTATACTGAAATTGCAAATTGTTTCCCTGGAAGGGTAAGCATGTCCTGATTCGTATACTGCATACGCAAAACTCTCGCTGAGTCACTCTATGGTCAAGTCAAAACCGGTAATGGTAAAACAATTCTAGCTGAAACAAAAATTATTAACTATTTTACGATCTATGTTAAAATAGTAAAATGAGAACAAACTCGTTTGAAAGACTAACCAAGTCTGACAAAGACATATTAACAAAAATGTAAATCAAACTAATTTAATGACCAAGCTCTACTACATGTACTTGTCTTTGTTTGACAGTACTGCAATTAAGGGACCAATGCAGCATGCTTATCTGTTATATTTTGATGAGTAAAATAGCAAAACAAATGTACAACTAAACATATAACTGAACAACTACAGATATAACTGAACACAATTTTTTTAAAGCAATAGTAAGAATTATAATAGTAGTCTGGTTGCTGCGAAGTGTAAGTATCATTTGATCTACAAAAAACCCATAACTATATAGCGCATAACCGTGATGTAGTGTCACAGAAACATAATTTACAATTTCTGATGAAAAATCTTAAACATTTGATAGTTTCCATGACTTGAAAACTACATTAAAGTTAAATTAGAAATAGCTATACTCACATGATTTTTTGTATCGCTTTCACTATTAATTTTTCTGTTGTTCTTATTTGTTTGCTTTTATTTGCTAATTTGTTTGTTGATTTGTTGTTTTGCATTATGGCAAATGATATTCTTTATTGATTAAGTACTATACTATTACCGTGCACGTAGTATAAATGTATAGAAATTTCAATAACTAAAAATGTTAAGGCAAAGGAACAACGGTTAACGTAAAGGGACTCCGAATGTTATAAGGCATGATCCTTTTTAAGTGATATATTCATAAATCAGCGATACTTAATTTTGGGCTTGGTAAAAGTTTACGGCCGTTGATATCAGCTTTTCAAATTTTGTCATACTGAGTTCAAAGAACGGTTTTTTGTATAACTTAAGTTAAACACATAGAAATCATTAAAACGATCAAATTCAGAATAAAAGGTTTCCCTTCCCAAGACCTTTAACCTACACCAGCTTTCAAAATTTCCCAAACAAAACGAAAGATATTGTTTGTCTTGAAGTCCAGAAAAATAAATAATAGGATAGATAAGATGACTATTAAAGAATTAAGAACTGACTTTGAATCATTTTCAGTTAAATCTAGTTCGATGCAGTGCTTCATGGGTAGTTGTTTTACCGCTTTGTTGTAGAACTCTAACCCTTTTCTCAGGTTTCTCCTGTTTCCCAGGAGGATTGGACTTGGATTTAGATATCGCTTGAAAATCATTCCTTATCACTGCTGTGTCTTTCATTCTTGCAACGATATAAAAACCAGCTATAAAAATCTATGGACGATACTCATGTGCTGAACATATATTATGTATCGTTCACTGAACCATTATAATCCTCCCCTTTCGTGTAATCTTCAGAATACACCACTTCATGATTTATATAACCATTCTGACCAATTACAAAGATCATCCGACCAAAGGATCAGCAAAAAACAAAAAAACAAACAAACAAACAAACAAAAAACAAAAACAAAAAAACAAAAACAAAAACAAAAACAAAAAAAACTAATGTGACCATCAGAAGTTTGACAACGTATCAATTATTGCAATCATGGCCAGTAGTTGTTGAAAGAAATGTCGTCGAAGAAGGCTAGCATAGCATAGCTTTCATTTCAGGTGGAATTGTTCGCATCCGAGTTCTTGTGTTTGTTAGAACAGAGATCGTGCCGGTGTATTACTTGATAAAATTGGGTTATATGTTTCGACCATGTTTTGATGAAGTTTTACTTTCAATTGTTTCCTAATGCGAATTTGCCAGTGAGCTAAGGAAGAACAAATTTGACAGGAACCTGGGTAATAAGCTTGTGAATTGGCATTACTTTAAAACACCAAGGGTACATATTTTCTGGTAGATAAGGTCAATCACGTTTTGTCGACATTTGATAAAGACAATCATTGATCAATTCAAATAAATGGATGTCTTCAATCTTTTCAGCGAAACCAACATTGTTCAATCAATTTCAATTTATACAGATATCAATCAGATGCCTAATCGTCGTACAGTCGAACACCCTATTTTGTAATGGATGGCTCATCCTGCGTCAGTGGTTTCGATACTTAATTCTTAAGTTCTACTATGATCCAAACCTTGTAAAAACTGTCCTAAGTAAAACGCTCAATTAAGCACTCGGATCATGCATCAATTTTTAAAATGATAAATAATGTTATCTTCTGGTTTGTTCACTCTTGCAGCGCAACATATACATGTAAAATATACGAACAAGCAACAAATAAGTGTATTGTCATATATTAATTTTTTTAATTAAGTAATAAGCTAGCTGATATAAAAGCGTGACGGAGGAAAAAAATTCAATTCAAACTGTCATTAGAAATACACTGAAAATTTTTTCCAACAATTTTTCTTCTTACAACAGGAAGTATATTCAACATGGTCCCCAAAATGTGACTACACCAAGACTATAACAAGAAATCTATGTATATATTTCGCAGAATAGTTCACCTTACGTGTAGGAAATGGTGACTTCAAATAATTTTTTGTCACTTCCTTCTGAGTTGTTGTAATCATATCTCCCTACGATCAGTAAATTATCATTGCTGTACATACATACTTTATATGTTTCTGGATATTGTCACAGTCGTTAGCTATCACAATCACAATGTTCACGGCATCATTTTGAGTTTCTGGGTGTAGAAGAATTAAATTCTGAAAGGTAAGTTAATACAATAATCAAGTCAAGTCAAAATGTGGATGTAAATGTAAGCATTCTATGTTCCATGTTGGTTGACCTTTTCATTATACCTTTACTTACGAATAATCACCGGCGTATACATCATTCGAATAAAAAAGGTGTTAAATGGGTTTCCCGAAAAGGGGTCGTTCAAGTCCAATTTGTGCCTCACTTCTTCAAATTTTCATGTCATATTTGAATTTTCCTACATAAAAAAGTATTCTGCATACTAAAAACCCGTTTGCCTTTCCATCTTAATATACATTTGTATTTACTAAAAATTGTACAGTCTCACTCTCTTTTCGGAAAAAGGTAGCTGAAAAAATATACTTCTGGACCTTGATTTTCATACTAGCGTTTATTTGTTATTTTTGGGGTCATATAAGGAAGTTACTAGAATTCAGGGATTCTTATGCTAAGTTTGCTTTAAATGCGTTTTTTTATATATTTTAAAACTGTGCATTATAAGTAGCAATATATCAGTAAAATCAGATCTGCCGTTAAAGGAAACATGAGAAAGGAAGGAAAAACATCCAAAATAATCTAATTGTATTTATTTTGTAGGAAACAAGTGAAGCACTTTATCAAGTACAGTAAAAGGAAACATATAAAAATAGATACACAGCTTGAATTT